>JARYGA010050183.1:0-40128 GCA_030545235.1 Helianthus tuberosus | reverse complement strand
GATTTTGCCATCCTTTTCATTTATCTATCATCTACCTAGTTTTCTTCTTTTTCTTTTCATATTCACACAACACCAAACTCTAGAGAGAGACAAAGTTAGAGAGAGAGATAGAGAGAGAGATAGAGAGAGAGAAGTGCGATGGTGAAGGTGCTGTGGTTTGAACCACCACACGAACACTTGTCGTTGCCGAACATCACCACCGGAGTTCCTTGTCGCCGCACGAACACCACTAGAGTTCCCTACCGCCACACGAACACCATCGGAGTTCCTAGCCGTTTAGCGAAGCACCTCCAACGTTCACCTAGGTATGGGATTTGTTAATTTGTTGCTTATAAGCGTTTATTGTTTACTCAAAGGTTGAGATCTATATCATTATTGAGTATATTAAGCGTATTTTTAATTTTTGTGATCCGGTGGCTTATTCGTCCGTCGGCGGTTATTGACAATGGTGATCGGTCATAGCCGGGTGTAATTTATGTTTTTCAGGTTAGATGGATGTCAATTTGTTGTTCTTTGGTTTCAAGTGTTTGTGTTTTAACTAGGGTTCCGGCAGTTTGCAAACGTTCTACGTTTGTCTTTCTTCTTCGATGAGTAATCGCTCATTTCCGTTTATTTGGAATCTGTGTGTCGTGTTTATTTTGGTTTCTTATTTGTACAGATTTAGCTGATAGCTTTTATGTTCGTCTGCTTCAATTTCGTATGTTTAATTTCCATTTAGTTAAATAAATTTCTTTTTAGTTTATAGTTTATGCATCACTTTGGTCAACAATACATTTTAGCTTAACCGATGGATCATATTACTCCTTAATACAAACTTTGATTTTCCAACTTGTACATATCATTATCATTCAACTTTTTGTGTGAAAGACCTAGGAAATTAAACCACACCGTGAAACTTTTGTCTTGCACCTATTTGAAGTTTGCTCAGTAGATGAGAGTTTTTTGCTCTAAATGTTTTAAGTTATATAGAATTAAAGAGTTAATTGCCAAAATGGTCCCTGAGGTTTGGACACGTTTGTCATTTTCGTCCAAAATGACACTTTTGTACCAAATTGCCCCCAACGTTTGTAATTTTTTGCTATTTTCATCCAAACCACTAACTTAGTTTATTTTTTCTCTTAAGTTGAGGATATTTGGATGAAACTGGCAAATATAAAACCACAGGGATGATTTTGGCAATTTACTCAAACCCTTTTTTATTTCTTTTATTTAATTATTTTTATTACATATATAATAAAAAAGAATATACATGGAGTTTTTTTTTTTAAATTAATAGCTTTGTCACATAATTTTTATAAATTTTCATCTAAATCACTAACTCAGTTTATTTTTTCTGTTAAGGTGAAGGATTTTTTAAATTTTATAAATTAAGACAAAAATTAATTTACAGCTTCTTTATAAAAATCAGTTTTAAAAAGAGAAAACGTCATTGGTGTGCAACACATAACAATTGATTACAACTTTTAGTATTTATCAGTTGTAGAGATGGAAAAAAATTGTAAAACGTTACATATTTTTTAAATATGTTGAGCACCTAAGAAATATGTTGGTAGAAATAAAATATTTATTTAACTAAGATTATGAGGGTAACTAACTAATACTTATTCTGAGTGGTTTGAGTAAAGAAACTTTTGATTCATAGCATTATAATTACAATTTGGTGGGTAATTTTAAGGTTTGGTAACGATACGTTGTTTGATAGAGGAGGGGGGGGGGGGCACTGGCTTCTGTTTTTTCCTTAGAAGCGAATTTAAAAGAGTAGAAGATGAATTACAAACTTGGTACATATGATAAGATTTTTTTTATTTGACATTTTTCAATAAGATCGCCAACATTTTAGTTTTTATCAAATTTAGAGGTTTAAGTAGATTTTATTTTTATAAAACAGATCTATATATAAAATTAGAAATTAATTTCTGTTTTAGTTTATAAACATCCTTCGCCTTAATAGAAAAAAACTAACTTAGTTAGTGGTTGGATGAAAATTTATAAAAAAATTATGTGACAAAGCTATTATTTTTTTTATATAAAAATTGCATGTATATTCTTTTTTATTATACATGTAACAAAATTAATTAAATAAAAGAAATTTAAAAGAGTTTGAGTAAATTGCAAAAAATCGTCCTTGTGGTTTTATATTTGCCAGTTTCATCCAAATATCCTCAACCTAACAGAAAAAAATAAACTAATTTAGTGGTTTGGATGAAAATGGCAAAAAATTACAAACGTTGGGGGCAATTTGGTACAAAAGTGTCATTTTGGACGAAAATGACAAACCTGCCCAAACCTCAGGGACAATTTAGGCAATTAACTCAGAATTAAAACTACCTACATGAGAACTTTTTAAGTTTTCACTTCACTTTAATCACAAAAATTTTATGTTTTATTATTTGCCTAAATTCTTTTATCAAGGTTTCTTAGTTTCTTCAAAAGTAAATCGTTTTAATAATTGTTGCAGCTTTTGCTAAACAAAAACTTTATATGCAGAAATTTTGGAGCTTTAGCTGCACAAAGATCATCAAATCTCATTTTGTGCTTTGTGCTTTGTGATGTTGTAGGTACAAATTGTTGATGCATGATTTTTCCATCCTTTTCATTTATCTATCATCTATCTGGTTTTCTTCCTTTTCTTTTCATATTCACACAACACCAAACCCTAGAGAGAGACAAAGACAGAGATAGAGACAGAGTTAGAGAGAGAGAGAGAAGTGCGATGGTGAAGGTGATGTGGTTTGAACCACCGCACGAACACATGTCACAACCCCCGAACCCTGCCTCGGGAGGCGGGCGGCCGCGGCCTACTCAGAGATGGTGGTTTCGGTGTTTATCATTATTTGGCAGCGGAATTTACATCAGGACCGTAGTTAGGAAATATTTTATCATAGTAAAATACCACATTTTCATAATAGTAAACATATGGGAAATTCCCAAGTTTCTTTTACAAACATGTTTATAGGGATAAACCCTAATTTATTGAATAAAACATCTTTCTTTATTTAGGTAACTTTTATAGCCACATTTTTCAAGCTTTCAGTGCTCTCCAGCTGGCTTCTATTTTGGCTTTCATATTTTGTTACCTGAAACGCGTTTTAGAAACATTTTTCAGTGGAAAATACTGGTGAGTGAATCCCAATTTAATCAAAACATATTTTATCCTTGTACAGTATTGAGGGCAATCCAGCAATTACTTTTGTTTACCATTCTACCTTAATTACCACCCACGACATTGTCAACCCTACTTGTGGTCATGTTACTACTCACAGTGTAGCAACAAATTTTGTATACAAAACCCCAACATACCGACGATAATTGTAGAATTACAAATACTCAATCACTTTGAATTATAATGTAAAACAATTGAGGTTTTGTAAAAACAGTTTGCTGAAATGTTTACAAAAAGGAGATTACCTACATTGCTATTTTAGACTTTTTCATGTGGTTTCCTGGTTATAATATAATAAATTAAACAATGCACATGCGTTAGTATAATAACCCAATATTTACATTAGTTATACCCTCCTCGAGACAGAACTCCAACGACGACGTCGGGCAGAATCTCGACAGCCGTTACGGAGCACTAGATCAATCGGGCAGCGTATCTAATACATAACCGGGGGTTAAAATACTTACAACAAGGCAGAGCTTTGCTAATTTAGTAGGTATAATTCCCGGGTATAACTTCTACACTATAGAAATTGAGAGAGAATTTCGTGTTTTGAACATCAGAAATGAACTGTCGATGCTCCCAATTTATAGGAGCTGATTGGCGGTTTCTCACGCCCCGCGTAAGAGACCTTAAGGGTCTTCGTGGCCCGCGACATAGGGTTTGTAGGGCCTAGCTATGTCGAATCACCAGTGTAGGTTTGACGGATGGCATGACACGTGGCACGCTAGGGTTTCGCCTGTGGTCTAGCTGTCGCGCCCCGCGTAAGCCGAAGACAAGGTCTTCGCGGCCCGCGAGCGCCACAAGAATTTTGATTTTATTTTTGTAAAATTAAAGGTATTTAGGGCCATTTTACGTATACGGGGTGTATTTTAGGACGTTTAGGAATGTTCTAAATATTTTAGGAGTGTTGGAATTATTTTTAGGAGGGTTGTTATATCCTCCTCACCTTGTTTTAGAACTCGTCCTCGAGGTCTACTGGAATAGGTGTGGATATTTCCTCTGCATCTCTGATTCAGCTCCCAAGTGTACTCTGGTCCTCTCTTAGAATCCCATTTTGTCACACCCCGACCACGTGTAACATACAAAACGTGGCGGAAACGTCGGGGAGTGTTGTAACATAATTAATGTTTCATAACCATGGATACAAAAAGTGTTTCGTTTTATTAAACATTGAATATTTACATCGTCTGGAAATCTAAATACACAATTTAAACATAGTCTACATTGTTATTGAGTCACTAAGGCCTCATCCAGTCCTATGTGAGCATGCATCCTATCAATCGATATCATTCAACAATACCTGAAACATATGTGAAAACGAGGTCAGCAAAGAAATGCTGGCGAATACATTGGTTTTGTAGGAGTGTCGAAATCATGGCTAGTTTAGATGTTGCAATACTTTATTTAAAAACCTTGTTTTGAAAAGAGTATAATATTGCAACTTAATTAACCAACTCAAATCAAGCGGGTTATAGTTTGTAAAACCTCGTAGCCATGACTCTTAACCAAAAAACATTTGTTTTAGTAAAGCAAATTGTGAAACATCTCGAAATAAATCGTTAATAAAACTTGTTAATAAATCTCGTTAAAAACTCGTATAGTTTATATCATATCAAAAACCTCGTTTGTGTGACATCGTTTAAAAATCGTTTACCCAAGTGAACTAACTAACGCCACGATATGTAATATGATGGAACCACTTATATATAGGAAGTACCAACGGCGTATCCACCATGCTTTCATCACATTACACCCGTCCCGTTATCTAAACACTTAACCAAAAACCAATCGTATATCGCTTTGAAGCTAATCGTTTAACCAAATCATTTAACTCGTTAATACATCGCGTGAAAACCAATCGTTTATCCAAATCGTTAAAATTCGTTTTAGGTCGTGAAACTACTTATATGGTCGTCTCGCTAATAACATTCAAACCTTCGTGACTCATCCCTCGTCGCTTCTCGTTTTCGCATTAACAAACCCTTACCAAAGGGTAAATTAACAATTACAGATTCAGTCGCTACCCACCACCCCCACACATAACCACGGGTGCAGTAAGATAACGGGATTTGTCAGATCCTATGGTACCATAACCTAATACTGGTCGGCTTGATCATTGCTAATGAATGTCATTTGTTATGTAACCCAACCAACAAGTTCGTTCCCATTATCGAAATCGTTATTAGTTTTGTATAAATCGTCTTAATCGTTTTTGAAACCATCGTTATAACATCGAAAATCGTTTTGATACCATCGTTATAACCTTGAAAACATTTAGCACATATGAGTCACCCCAAAACAATTGAAAGCAGTAAAATAGGGGAATAATGTACTCGCCTGAGAATGCTTAGAGGTCTTGAACAACAACCAAACAAAGCTAGAGGGAGCACGGAATCAGTCGGCAATCTAAAACTATATAAATAAACCGGACTTAAATCGGGAGATCGGATAGGATGAGGCTTGGTAAACCAAATGAGTATTGGAACTCATATGATATGGTTTAACAAGGCCTACATACTACATGAAACCTAACCTAAGTGCTTTCGACCCATCGCGACCCATTAAGGTAGCTTATGCTACTTTAACGCGTCGTGCGCGTGAAACGCGTTCGGACCGCCTAACTAGTCCTATGACAAGTAGAATATGCCTAAACATGTTACATAATCAGTTATGTGACAAAGGTTTAGGTTACATATGCTTAATTACCAATTATACATGAAAAGGGTATTCTGGTAATTTACCTAAGGCATATAAACTACCTATCATACAACTACTCAAACGAAGTGACCATAGGGTATAACCTCGGAAGGTTATTCCCTACCTACTATGGTCACCTAATGTGTTTGGTCGGATCCTAATGATCGACCAAATGGGTCGGGTTCGAGGTATAAGCGATTTATTAGATCACTTACCCTACGACCCTAGACAACGTGGTAATCAGTAGGAATAGTCCCAAGGGACTATAACCAACGTGATTACACTCACGTTGCGAAGTTCAAACGAACTTCGCATTGACCATAAACTGGTCAACGCAGAAAGTCAAACAAAGTTTGACTTTCAGACTCGAAAAGACTCGAAAAGCAATAAAAGAACGAAAGAATACTTACGAAGGGTCCCCGAATGCTAATTGTGATTCAAGTAGCTCAGGTATGAAACAAAGGTTTCAACTTAGAGCTCCTCAAATCAGATTCTAGTGAGTTTTGCAATGGGGGTGGATGGGTATATATAGTTTTCGGGTAACCGTTAAGATCGTTTCATGGAAACCGTGCTTTAATCACATCCGTACAAGTGTCGGAAAGTTATGGTGCCTAAAAATGGGTCTAAATGAGCTGAATGTGCAGTTGAGAATGTGTGGGTGAGGATCAAACAGCTGGAAACTGCTGACTGTTCATTCTGATCTGTTCTGGGAGGCTGAGGCGGCCCGCTTCAGGATCAGACAAATCTAATGCGGGCCGCATGGCCCTTCTGATCAGCATATAACTTTCAAAAATGACAGTTTCAGCCCCTGCACGTGTTTAAGGCCATTCCCGACACTTCTAAGGCCCGTATAGCCAACTTTAAGGCCCTAAAATGATGCCTAAACATTGTGGACATGAAACATGCTAAAATATATGCCGGGTGTTGGTTCGTTTGGTCGTACGAACGCGATGTTCGCTTAATTACGACGGAATGCGCATAAGCGCGAAAAACGATCCAAATGACGTGACGAATGGATTTTTCTTATGCCGAACACTAAAATAAAATATTTTAGTGCTTACATAAATTTTTGGATGTCCGGATGTATTCAGAACGTAAGTTATGCGCGCAAATGCAAACTTGTGCACTTTTTGACACTTTTAGTCCCTGAATGACACAAAAGTTTATTTTAGCATACCGAACACCTCAAAGACTATTTCTAAGCTATGTGAAGGATATTTATGGTATGTTTAACTTATGGTCATGCTCCGGAATGTCTGTTACAGTTCAAATTGGCATACTTTCACAGTTTGTCATATTTAGTCCCTGTAGACGAATTAACTTGATTTTGGCATACCAAACCTTCCAAATCTTATTTCTAAGTTATGTAAAGGTTATTTAAGGTATGTTTAGCCTATTTCACTATTCCGGAGTGTTTGTTGCATTAAACTGGTTATATTTACGCATCGGTGCGCGTATAACCTTCCAGAAAGCGATTTAGAGTTTGAAATCGAACAAGAGTTGATATGTGTAAATGATACACATATTTTTACAAATCCCAAGTATGAAATACAATATTTCATTGGTTTGGAATTTGTTTGATGGCCGTGGAGGCACAGGTGTTACAGTCTCCCCTACTTTAGGAAATTTCGTCCCGAAATTTATTTAGAGGAAACTTGTGAGAGCTTGAAAACATGAAGTTGAAAAGATCGAACAACATTGGTTAGGGTTCTTGAACTTCTAATAACTTTAATAACATCATGCTTGCAATGTAAGAGGGATACTTATATACAAGTATATGAAGCGTCATTGGTGCGTCCACCGTACCTCCATTACATCGTTCTCATTTTGTTATTGTTGTCACTATCGGTTCTTACACATAATAAACCTTACTGGGTTTCTGTGCACTAAATTTCATAATTATGTACGTGTCCATAATCAGACAATTCCTTGCACAGTTCACACAGTCTATTTTATAATGTATAGGGGAAAAACCAAATGAACAATCCTGTGATGAGTGTGACTAGACCGCCATAGAGTCCTTTTAATTAAATCAATAAATGATCTAAATAGACTATCAAGGAGTCTGTTCAGCTACATCACTAGATGTCGTTCTTTAACCAAATTGTGAATCAATCTTTTAGACTAGACCACTAAATGGGTCTCTTATGAAACATGGAGCGGTACTTATATAATCCAAGGGTCTTAACTATTACATAGAAGCCCATTGAGGATTGAAGGTAGTACCTTTTGAATATCCTGCTACGAATCCCTCATATGAAGATATGAAAGATCCTGCGAGGATTTGGATAACGAATATCCAGAGTATTAAAAACACAAAAATGCATAAAAGAAAACATAAGATGAATAAACACATAGTCACATAACCACAAAATTGTTTAACTAGAAGTTTGTTCTGCTAACAGAGTACATGTATTTAAAGTACAATAGGAATCCATCTCGTGGATTTCATTTGGCACTTTAAACATTTACAAGAATCTATCTATAAAGATAGAAAGATTTTTTTTAAAAGAGAATTTCAATTTCGATTATAAGGAACCGAAATGTTCGAATTCAGGTGCATAAGGAATCCAATTAAGGACTCTGATTTGTATGACAATTATCCACAAGGATCTAATTGTGAAAATAAAAAGATCCCATATGGATTTAAAAGTTGAAGATGTTTTGAAACCTTGCACTGGATGTGCTTAGGTCAAAACATGATGTAAAATGCTTATGAAGTTGAGATGCTTGATATGTCAAGGCGACATATGAAGCAGAATTTGAAGGTTAAGTCAATGTATGAGGAAAATATTTTTGAAAACTATGCATGGGGTTCCTTTAAGAAAAATGTGTTTAACGTTTTTTTTTTGAAACCTTATATATAATACTTTTGAAATCATAAAGTAGGTGCATTAGATAGATATATTTACAAAAATGTTTTAAAATCATGCGAGATGAATTTTGAAATTATGTATAAGGTTTTTGAAAGACACGAATGATGCTTTTCGAAATCATGCACTTGATAAGAAAATGTATTGTGTTAATATTGTCTTCAGACTATATGAAATATTTTGAAATTAGAAAGGTTGGTTTTGATAACATGGCCAATGTTTTTGAAATAACATAGACAATGTATCTAGAAAAATTGTTTTCAAACTACATGAAATGTTTTGAGATCATGAAGATTGTGTTGAAATACTTGTACTGTGTATGTTGAAAAATCAAAACGTAATGGGTATGAGATTTGAAAATACCCTTAGTTATCTAACCAAGGATTTAAAGGTAAAGATGTGCTGAAGCATGATTACTCATAATGTCACTTTATTTTCTGTACTTCGCATCTTAGAATGAAACGAGTACTTAAAATTTTCGAGGGACTCATGAGCGATCATTTGAAAGAGAGAATCACAAGAGTAGTTTGTAAGGAACATAGTTCCTTAATGCAGGTATTATAGGGAAATGCCATAAACACTTGTTATTATACTTGTATATCAGAATTGTGATCAACAACTTTTATTTATGAACAAGACATATTGTTTCACAATACACGAAAACAAAAGAAACAAAGGCATAAGACAGCAACATCCTTTGTTCAGCCGAATGCTCATCCAAGGGTTGGATTTGCACTAAGTATCTTCGGGCAGTTGTTCCTGAAATGGCTCGTCTCGCCACAGTTTTAGCAAGTACCAGGCGGAAAACGAGCTTGAGTAGGGTTGACTTGGAGTTGGTTTGGACCACTTTGGTTTGGGGTAAATCGACAAGCATTTGCCAGGTGACCGAGTCGCCCACATGATGCACACAGATGACACTGTAAGTGAGCTTGGTGATGCCCATTACATTTGTCGCATAATGGCACCGTTCCCTTGTATTGCTTCTTAGCAGGTTGTGCTGCCACCCGGATGGGTCCTGCTTGATTTGGTACTGCTGTAGTTGGGCAAACCCTTGCCGTATGACCTATAAGTCCACAAATATGGCATTTGCGGCACTTCACACTAGCCTGATGATGAAGGCTACATTGGTTGCACAAGGGTGCAGTTCCGTTGTATGGATTTCTAGCTGGTGGTTGAGCTGGTTGGTTGGGGAATGCTTTACCATTGTGAGCGACCACGGCGAAGTTCCGAGAAGCCTTTCGCTTCTTTGACTTCTTAGGGGATCGTTCATCCATGGTCTTTGATTCCACGATTGGTTTCTTGGCTGGTGGTGCTGGCTTGACTTCTGCCTCCTTTGGTGGCTCCTGAGTGGCTTCATTGTTGAGACGAGAGGCTTCATTGTTGAGACGAGAGGCTTCATTGTTGAGACGAGACATGGCAATGCCTAAATCCACATACTTCAGAATCACCTCGCCTATTTGTTGGGCAAATATGGCTGTTTGCTCGGACATTTGACCGGTGTTGAGAGGAATAGACATTCTAGAAGAAAATGAAATACATAGGAAGAAACAGGTGAAAGGTTATTGGATAACCAATACCGAATGGTAACGAATGAAAATTGTGATCATTTGTTTGTTACCTAAGGCAAACAAATGAGATGGTGACAAATCAAAGTAAATAGGTCAAAAATAATGTATCGCGAAGACATGCTCGCCTATAAGTGAACACTCATCCCAAGAATTCCCAGGTAAGCACAACTGGTCTCGCGTCTGATGAGATATATACGAAGTGCTTGCCTAGACAGAAAACCCAGAATACAGGCATTCACCCTTCCAGTTTGCACGTGTTCACATTATTTAAGACTCAAAACTTTGGCAAGAGTTTGAAAATTCAAAAGGGGTTCAAAACCTTATAACTGAGGGTTCAAAACCTTGTAATCAATCATCCTAGAACAGATGATTAGTTTTCAAAGCGGTTTTGAAATTTATGTTCTTGTTGTGGTCGTCGCCTAAGGATAGGTGACGGTATTGTTTTATGACTAAACGCAAGTAAACTCGCGTTAGGGTCCTAAGAAGGTTATAGACTAGGTCAAAGCATTACTAATAACCTAATTCCCTATAACCATTGGCTCTGATACCATCTTTTCTGTCACACCCCGACCACGTGTAACATACAAAACGTGGCGGAAACGTCGGGGAGTGTTGTAACAGAATTAATGTTTCATAACCATGGATACAAAAAGTGTTTCGTTTTATTAAACATTGAATATTTACATCGTCTGGAAATCTAAATACACAATTTAAACATAGTCTATCATTGTTATTGAGTCACTAAGGCCTCATCCAGTCCTATGTGAGCATGCATCCTATCAATCGATATCATTCAACAATACCTGAAACATATGTGAAAACGAGGTCAGCAAAGAAATGCTGGCGAATACATTGGTTTTGTAGGAGTGTCGAAATCATGGCTAGTTTAGATGTTGCAATACTTTATTTAAAAACCTTGTTTTGAAAAGAGTATAATATTGCAACTTAATTAACTAACTCAAATCAAGCGGGTTATAGTTTGTAAAACCTCGTAGCCATGACTCTTAACCCAAAAACATTTGTTTTAGTAAAGCAAATTGTGAAACATCTCGAAATAAATCGTTAATAAAACTTGTTAATAAATCTCGTTAAAAACTCGTATAGTTTATATCATATCAAAAACCTCGTTTGTGTGACATCGTTTAAAAATCGTTTACCCAAGTGAACTAACTAACGCCACGATATGTAATATGATGGAACCACTTATATATAGGAAGTACCAACGGCGTATCCACCATGCTTTCATCACATTACACCCGTCCCGTTATCTAAACACTTAACCAAAAACCAATCGTATATCGCTTTGAAGCTAATCGTTTAACCAAATCATTTAACTCGTTAATACATCGCGTGAAAACCAATCGTTTATCCAAATCGTTAAAATTCGTTTTAGGTCGTGAAACTACTTATATGGTCGTC
The DNA here is from genome assembly GCA_030545235.1 of Helianthus tuberosus. Lineage (NCBI taxonomy): Eukaryota > Viridiplantae > Streptophyta > Magnoliopsida > Asterales > Asteraceae > Helianthus > Helianthus tuberosus. Next base: position 28,405 of record JARYGA010050183.1, on the reverse strand, counting down.
TCGCTAATAACATTCAAACCTTCGTGACTCATCCCTCGTCGCTTCTCGTTTTCGCATTAACAAACCCTTACCAAAGGGTAAATTAACAATTACAGATTCAGTCGCTACCCACCACCCCCACACATAACCACGGGTGCAGTAAGATAACGGGATTTGTCAGATCCTATGGTACCATAACCTAATACTGGTCGGCTTGATCATTGCTAATGAATGTCATTTGTTATGTAACCCAACCAACAAGTTCGTTCCCATTATCGAAATCGTTATTAGTTTTGTATAAATCGTCTTAATCGTTTTTGAAACCATCGTTATAACATCGAAAATCGTTTTGATACCATCGTTATAACCTTGAAAACATTTAGCACATATGAGTCACCCCAAAACAATTGAAAGCAGTAAAATAGGGGAATAATGTACTCGCCTGAGAATGCTTAGAGGTCTTGAACAACAACCAAACAAAGCTAGAGGGAGCACGGAATCAGTCGGCAATCTAAAACTATATAAATAAACCGGACTTAAATCGGGAGATCGGATAGGATGAGGCTTGGTAAACCAAATGAGTATTGGAACTCATATGATATGGTTTAACAAGGCCTACATACTACATGAAACCTAACCTAAGTGCTTTCGACCCATCGCGACCCATTAAGGTAGCTTATGCTACTTTAACGCGTCGTGCGCGTGAAACGCGTTTGGACCGCCTAACTAGTCCTATGACAAGTAGAATATGCCTAAACATGTTACATAATCAGTTATGTGACAAAGGTTTAGGTTACATATGCTTAATTACCAATTATACATGAAAAGGGTATTCTGGTAATTTACCTAAGGCATATAAACTACCTATCATACAACTACTCAAACGAAGTGACCATAGGGTATAACCTCGGAAGGTTATTCCCTACCTACTATGGTCACCTAATGTGTTTGGTCGGATCCTAATGATCGACCAAATGGGTCGGGTTCGAGGTATAAGCGATTTATTAGATCACTTACCCTACGACCCTAGACAACGTGGTAATCAGTAGGAATAGTCCCAAGGGACTATAACCAACGTGATTACACTCACGTTGCGAAGTTCAAACGAACTTCGCATTGACCATAAACTGGTCAACGCAGAAAGTCAAACAAAGTTTGACTTTCAGACTCGAAAAGACTCGAAAAGCAATAAAAGAACGAAAGAATACTTACGAAGGGTCCCCGAATGCTAATCGTGATTCAAGTAGCTCAGGTATGAAACAAAGGTTTCAACTTAGAGCTCCTCAAATCAGATTCTAGTGAGTTTTGCAATGGGGGTGGATGGGTATATATAGTTTTCGGGTAACCGTTAAGATCGTTTCATGGAAACCGTGCTTTAATCACATCCATACAAGTGTCGGAAAGTTATGGTGCCTAAAAATGGGTCTAAATGAGCTGAATGTGCAGTTGAGAATGTGTGGGTGAGGATCAAACAGCTGGAAACTGCTGACTGTTTGTTCTGATCTGTTCTGGGAGGCTGAGGCAGCCCGCTTCAGGATCAGACAAATCTAATGCAGGCCGCATGGCCCTTCTGATCAGCATATAACTTTCAAAAATGACAGTTTCAGCCCCTGCACGTGTTTAAGGCCATTCCCGACACTTCTAAGGCCCGTAAAGCCAACTTTAAGGCCCGTAAAGCCAACTTTAAGGCCCTAAAATGATGCCTAAACATTGTGGACATGAAACATGCTAAAAAATATGCCGGGTGTTGGTTCGTTTGGTCGTACGAACGCGATGTTCGCTTAATTACGACAGAATGCGCATAAGCGCGAAAAACGATCCAAATGACGTGACGAATGGATTTTTCTTATGCCGAACACTAAAATAAAATATTTTAGTGCTTAAATAAATTTTTGGATGTCCGGATGTATTCAGAACGTAAGTTATGCGCGCAAATGCAAACTTGTGCACTTTTTGACACTTTTAGTCCCTGAATGACCGAAAAGTTTATTTTAGCATACCGAACACCTCAAAGCCTATTTATAAGCTATGTGAAGGATATTTATGGTATGTTTAACTTATGGTCATGTTCCGGAATGTCTGTTACAGTTCAAATTGGCATACTTTCGCAGTTTGTCATATTTAGTCCCTGTAGACGAATTAACTTGATTTTGGCATACCAAACCTTCCAAATCTTATTTCTAAGTTATGTAAAGGTTATTTAAGGTATGTTTAGCCTATTTCACTATTCCGGAGTGTTTGTTGCATTAAACTGGTTATATTTACGCATCGGTGCGCGTATAACCTTCCAGAAAGCGATTTAGAGTTTGAAATCGAACAAGAGTTGATATGTGTAAATGATACACATATTTTTACAAATCCCAAGTATGAAATACAATATTTAATTGGTTTGGCATTTGTTTGATGGCCGTGGAGGCACAGGTGTTACACATTTTACTTTGACTAGAACTAATCTCTTGTGTTTAAGATTCGTGACTTTCCTGTCTTCAATTTGTAGAGGCTTCTCTACGAACTTAAGCTTTTCATTTACCTCTATGTCTTTAAGAGGTACTACTAATGATTCATCGGCTAAACACTTTTTGAGATTACATACAAGAAATACATTATGTATTCCTGCCATTTCCTCTGGCAGTTGTAGCTGATAAGCTACCGGTCCTATTCTTTTAATAATCTTAAAGGGTCCAACATACCTGGGGCTTAGCTTTCCTCTTTTAATGAATCTCACCACTCCTTTCCAAGGAGAAACCTTTAATAATACCTTGTCTCCTACTTGAAATTCCAATGGCTTTCGCCTGTTATCTGCATAACTCTTTTGTCGATCGCGTGCTGTTTTTAGTCGTTCCTTGACTTGAATAATCTTGTCTGTTTTCTCTTGTACCATATCTGGTCCAGATAATTGCTTTTCTCCAATTTCTGCCCAACAAACTAGGGTTCGGCACTTTCGTCCATAAAGTTTTTCGAATGGTGCAACATTGATACTGGTATGATAGCTGTTATTATAAGAAAATTCTATTAATGGTAAGTGATCATCCCAATTTCCTCCGAAATAAATTACACAAGTTCTAAGCATATCTTCCATTGTTTGTATCGTCCTTTCGCTTTGTCCATCCGTTTGAGGATGATAAGCGGTGCTTAGATTTAGCTTGGTTCCTATTGCCTTTTGGAAACTTGTCCAAAAATGAAGTAAAATGGCTATCTCTATCAGAAACAATTGATAAAGGAATTCCATGTAATGAAACTATTTCATTCAGATACAACTTGGCTAGTTGTTCCATACTGAAAGTTTCCTTTATTGGTAAGAAATGAGCAGATTTAGTTAATCTATCTACAATCACCTAGATTGTATCATTACCTTTTCGTGTCTTGGGTAATTTGGTAACAAAGTCCATTGTTATCAATTCCCATTTCCATACAGGTATTTCCAATTGCTGCAACAAACCTAAGGGTTATTGATGTTCAACTTTGACTTGTGAACAAGTTAGACACTTGGCAACATAGGATGCTATATCCTTTTTCAATCCTATCCACCAGAAATTCTTTCTTAAGTCTTGATACATTTTATCACTTCCAAAATGTATCGTATATTTAGACTTATGGGCTTCTTCTAATATTCGGTGACGTAGGTTTCCTAGTTTAGGTATCCAAATCATTTTCTTATGAAATCTCCAAATTCCATTTGTTCCTTGTTCTAATTCCTTAGTCATTCCTTTCAATTTTTCAGTATCATTCTTGATTACTGATTCTTGTACTTTTCTAATTTGCTCGTTTAAATATATCTGCAGATTTAATTTAAGAGAACGTACTCTTTTTGGCTTTTCGTGATATTTTCGACTTAAAGCATCGGCTACTACGTTAGCTTTTCCTGCATGATACTGGATACTACAATTATAATCACTAAGAATTTCCATCGGGGGTCTTTGTCTCATGTTCAATTCCTTTTGCCCGAAAACATATCTTAAACTCTTATGAATGGTGAAAATGCTAAACTTACTACCATAAAGATAATGTCTCCAAATTTTCAGGGCAAAAATTATGGCTCCTAACTCTAAATCATGGGTTGTATAATTCTCTTCATGATTCTTAAGTTGTCTAGAAGCATAGGTTATAACCTTTTGACGTTGCATCAACACACATCCATTACCTAACTAGGAAGCATCACAATAGACTACAAAGTCTTCAGTTCCTTCTGGTAATGCTAGTATGGGTGCGTTGGTTAATCTTTGCTTAAGAATTCTAAAGGCTTTTTCTTGTTTTGGTCCCCATTCAAACTTAACAGACTTACAGGTTAGCTTCATTAAGGAAATGGCTATTCTATAAAACTCTCGGATAAACCGTCTAAAATAACCGGCCAATCCTAGAAAACTTCTAACTATTAGATAGTAGCCCACGGGCCCATTAGGTTGTTAGGGTTTTGTTATGATGTCTATATATTGTAACTCAACCATTCAATAAAATCATTCAGTATTTTACCCTCTTACACTAACCTCTGTTGGTGACTCAGGGACTTTCCATTTAGTAATCGCCTCAATCTTTGTGGGATCCACATGAATTCGTTCATGATTAACTAAATGTCCAATAAATTGCACTTCTTCTAACCAGAATTTGCATTTCGAAAATTAAGCGTAAAGCTTTTCTTTTCTCCGCAAATTTAGAAGTGCATGCAGATGCGCTGCATATTCCTCTTTACTTTTAGAGTAAATGAGAATATCATCTATAAAGACAATTATGAATTTATCCAAATATGGCTTACATATTCGGTTCATCATGTCCATAAATGCGGCTGGGGCATTGGTTAAACCAAATGGCATGACAGTAAATTCATAATGGCCATACCTTGTTCTGAAAACGGTCTTAGGAATGTCCTCTTCCTGTACCTTTAATTGATGATATCCTGAGCGTAAGTCGATTTAAGAAAAGAATCGATCTCCTTGTAGCTGATCAAATAAATCATCGATTCTTGGTAATGGGTACCGATTTTTAATCGTGACTTTGTTCAATTCTCGGTAATCAATGCACATACGCATTGATCCATCTTTCTTTTTGACGAATAAGATCAGTGCTCCCCATGACGATGAGCTTGGCTGTATTAATCCTTTCTCCAACAGTTCGTCTAATTGCTTCTTTAACTCTTGCATTTCTGTAGGTGGCAAACGGTAGGGTGCCTTGGCAATTGGTGTTGTTCCTGGTAGCAGATGAATTCTGAATTCGACTTCTCTGTCTGGTGGTAATCCTGGTAGTTCTGCTGGAAATACATCTGAAAATTGAGATACTACGGGGATATCTTTTAATTCCTTTCCTTTAGTGTGAATGATTATGGAAATCATATACACTAGTGACCCTTTTCTTGCACAGCTTGTAGTTTTCATCACATAGATGAATTTCGTGGATCTAGTTGGCTTATCTCCTTTAATTGTGATCTTTTCTCCTTTTGGTGAAATTACTTGTATTGACTTCTGATCATATAGAATACTGGCTTTATTGGCTATTAACCAATCCATTCCTAATAGAATATCAAATCCTGCCAGATTCATTGGATAAAGGTTTGCAATAAACTTTTGAATTAAAAATTCTATTCTTGCTCCCTGCAAGAATTTAGAAATCTTAATGGATTCTCCATTTGCTGTTTCTACTAGACATTCTTGTTGGAGTTTAGTTAATGGTTGATTGAGAAGTTTGCAAAATGAAGTATTAATAAAACTTTGGTTCGCACCAGAGTCAAATAATAATTTGGCAAAAACATCATTAACTAAAAACGTACCGGCGATCACGTCCGGAATCATCTTTGCTTCTTCGGTTGTCAGAACAAATGCCCTAGCATTCTTAGTAGTCTTATTGTTCATGGCTAGAGCTAGTTTCGGACAGTTTGGCTTGATATGTCCTTTTTCTCCACAGTTGAAGCATACTCTATTACCGGGTTTCTTCCTACAATCTTCCTCTTTGTGTCATGGTATCTTGCAGTAATTGCAGTAGGTGGAGCATCTTCCCGAATGCTTTTTCTTACAGGCTTTAGAGTTAGGTGTAGAGGTAGAACCTATATTTTTTCCACGGTTGGAATTACCGTAGCGAAATTCCTGGGTAAGCTTTTGAGATAGGTTCTTTCTTTGGTTTTCTTCTTGAGTACGCACTAATTCACCAGTCAAGGTATTTGCTAGTTCTACAGCTTCTTCTATGGTTTGTGGTCTAGCTGCCTTGACTACATGTCTAATTTCACTGATTAATCCCCATATGTAACAGGAGATTAACACTGGTTCTGGTGATGCTAGGGTTGGCACTATTCTAGCATATTCAAAGAATGTAGTAGTGTAACCCTTGCTGTCTACTCCAGTCATTCTAAGGTTTAAGAATTTATTAGCTATCTGTTCCTTTTCATTGGGAGGACATAATTTTCTTTCCACCATGTTCTTAAACTCATTCCATTCCATACTATAGACCCTGTCAGTTCCCCTAGACTGAAGAATAGTGTTCCACCATTCTAGAGCTGCATTCTTAAATAGATTGGAGGCAAACATGATCGTATCTTCTTCTGCGCACTTTCTTATTTTTAAGACCGCCTCAGTCTTTTCTATAGAGTGTAGAGCTGCAATGGCCCCTTCATTGCCAGAGAATTCTATTGGTTTGCAGGATCAGAATTCTTTGTAAGAACAACCATAAGACATGATTCTTCTTCTTTTTGGGATTTGCAATTGAAGAAATGGTCCATTGTTCACGATGTAACTAACTTCAGTATGGGTTCGCTTACTTCCACCATTACTATTATTATTTTCCGCTTCTTTAACATTTTGGATGATATATGGCATAGCATCTCTAATTCCTTGGGTTACAATGTGTCGAATTGCACTGTTATTTATTTGATTATTATTATTCTGGTTTTCCTGATGTGTTGCGTTGTCCATCTGGATTATAAACATTTACCAAGTATTAATATCGCAAAACAATATTAAATGCAAACAATCTCACAACACAACCAGATTGGTCAAAATCGTCGTACATTGCGACTTTTACTCTATTTTATATATGTGTCTAGTATAAACCACAACTGGAATTTAAAATACAATACTAGTAGGCATCAGTAGCTATAAGATTATCTATTTTTTTTCCAAGTCACACACACACACAAATATGTATATATGAAGACACACTGGTTTTATCGACCGGAATCAATTGAACCAGGGGGGTTGAATCTGCATAAAAGGGTTAATTCTTCTTGTTTGATTCGGGGGTGAATGATCTCCTTCTTCGAACAACAACTGCAAAAAAATAGCCGTTAGACTCGCCACGGGGAGAATGGGGGTTCTCTCCGTGACCACCCTCCGGCGTGAAAATAAGTACAGGGTTTGATGAAGAAGAAGAAGTAATAGTAAAGTGAAGTGAGAGTAACTTGAGGAATTGTACCTGAATTATCCTCAATTTATAGCCGAAGTTTGGGCACGAAAGTTTGTTGACGGAAGACATGACGGAAAGTAATTTCTGTAAGCGGTTATTTTTCGCACCGTTAATCACTAATGGGTGAGAGCACACGGATCGTGGTCATGATCAACGGCTGGGGTGATGCCACATGGAAAGTGGGCAAGTGTGGATCTTCCTTCAATTTGGTGCCATCATCGTGACTTTGAGGAGTGCCTGGGATGATGCCACGTGGCCATTTGGTTATAACCGAATGGTTATACACGATAAAGCCTTCTAGAAGGATTACAGCTGTAATCCTATGTGGCTCTTCCTCATGCTAGTTCTGTTATGACATAAAAGTCATTTTTTGTCCAAGTCTGAGTGACTTTTGGGCGGAGATATTTGTTAGGATTTTATACTAACTGTTGCATGAGAGCTTGCGGCAGGATTTATTAGTCCCCTTTTGGCGCGTGGATGTTAAACAACTGTTTTCTTGTTAAGTTCCTTTCTAGAACCGGTGCGCAGCCGCGCAAGGTTCTTTTAAAGAGAGTTCATTGGTGAAGTTATGGTATGGTCCTAAGCACTTTGTGTAAGGTTTTTGGGACCTTACCCCTTCAAGTCCCCCCAGCCTAGGTTTTTGGGACCTTACCCCTTCTGGGAATGCGTGTAGGCGCTGTCAGAGATCATTTAATGAAATGGATGATTACTGCGATGCTGCCGTTTTATAAAGTGTTGATGTGACATTAATCATCATAACTTATGCGATTCCTCTTAACAATACTAACGTCAACTTGTTTAGCTATATATTCAAATGGGGGTTATTGAGATTTTACCTGATTTGGCAAATATGAGAACCAGGCGAAAATTCTGTTCTCGTAGGATTTCTGAAATTTTGAGGACCTTCGATGCTGCTGAAGCTTTGCTTCTTCTTGTAGGCTTGCCACCGGAAAGGGTTGCTGATAGGGGAGGATTTCTTGACACCGCTCCCTATTCATCTACAAGAGAAAAAAATTCTTCCCTTAGTATTAGAGGTGATAATGATGAAGGGGTTACCCGATTATCGGCGACTGTCTTGACTCAACGTTTTCCGGTTGGCTGGAGAGGCCGTTGTTTGATAGTGTATGAACGGCGTCGGAGTGATCGGCGTTCTGTAGCTCCGACCGAAATGTAACACCTGTGCCTCCACGGCCATCAAACAAATTCCAAACCAATGAAATATTGTATTTCATACTTGGGATTTCTAAAAATATGTGTATCGTTTACACATATCAACTCTTGTTCGATTTCAAACTCTAAATCGCTTTCTGGAAGGTTATACGCGCACCGATGCGTAAATATAACCAGTTTAATGCAACGAACACTCCGGAATAGTGAAATTGGCTTAACATACCTTAAATAACCTTTACATAACTTAGAAATAAGTTTTGGATGGTTTGGTATGCCGAAATCAAGTTAATTCGCTTACAGGGACTAAATTTGACAAACTGCGAAAGTATGCCAATTTGAACTGTAACAGACATTCCGGAACATGACCATAAGTTAAACATACCATAAATATCCTTTAAATAGCTTAGAAATAGGCTTTTAGGGGTTCGGTGTGCTAAAATAAACTTTTGGGTCATTCAGGGACTAAAAGTGTCAAAAAGTGCACAAGTTTGCATTTTCGCGCATAACGTACGTTCTGAATACATCTGGACATCCAAAAATTTATGTAAGCACTAAAATATTTTATTTTAGTGTTTGGCATACGAAAAATCCATTCGTCGCGTCATTTGGATCGTTTTTCGCGCTTATGCGCATTCCGTCGTAATTAAGCGAACATCGCGATCGTACGGCCAAACGAACCGACATCCGAGATATTTTTGAGCATGTTTCATGTCCACAATGTTTAGGCATCATTTTAGGGCCTTAAAGTTGGCTTTACGGGCCTTAGAAGTGCCGGAAATGGGCTTAAAACACAACAGGGACCAAAACTGTCATTTTTGAAACTATTTCTGATCTGCAACTCCCAGGCGGCCCGCCTAAGTTTCTGCAGATGTTCAAGCGGGCCGCGTGGCCCCTTCTGACCAGATTAACTGCATTTAACAGCAGATTCCAGCTGTTTAATCCACAACGACACACTCACACTTGCTTAGTCAGCTGATAAGAACCCATTTTTAGTCACCACAACTTGCCAACACATGTACGGGTGGGATTCGAGCACGGTTTCCATGAAACGATCTTAACGGTTACCCGAAAACTATATATACCCATCCACCCCCATTGCAAAACTCACTAGAATCTGATTTGAGGAGCTCTAAGTTGAAACCTTTGTTTCATACCTGAGCTACTTGAATCACGATTAGCATTCGGGGACCCTTCGTAAGTATTCTTTCGTTCTTTTATTTCTTTTTGAGTCTTTTCGAGTCTGAAAGTCAAACTTTGTTTGACTTTCTGCGTTGACCAGTTTATGGTCAATGCGAAGTTCGTTTGAACTTCGCAACGTGAGTGTAATCACGTTGGTTATAGTCCCTTGGGACTATGCCTACTGATTACCACGTTGTCTAGGGTCGTAGGGTAAGCGATCTGATAAATCGCTTATACCTTCGAACCCGACCCATTTGGTCGATCATTAGGATCCGACCAAATACATTAGGTGACCATAGTATATAGGGAATAACCTTCCGAGGTTATACCTTATGGTCGCTTCGTTTAAGTAGTTGTATGATAGGTAGTTTATATGCCTTAGGTAAATTACCAGAATACCCTTTTCATGTATAATTGGTAATTAAGAATATGTAACCTAAACTTTTGTCACATAACTGATTATGTAACATGTTTAGGCATATAACACTTGTCATAGGACTAGTTAGGCGGTCCGAACGCGTTTCACGCGAACGACGCGTTAAAGTAGCATAAGCTACCTAAACGGGTCGTAATGGGTCGTAAGCACTTAGGTTAGGTTTCATTTAGTATGTAGGCTTTGTTAAACCATATGACACGAGTCTCTATACTCGTTTGGTTTACGAACCCTCATTCTATCTAAATCTTCCGATTTAGGTCCGGTTTATTAACATAGTTACCTATATTAGGTGTCGTTTGATTCCGTGATCTCTAGCATTGTTTGGTTGTTACTCAAGGACTACTGAGCAATCTCAAGTGAGTACATAGACCCCTCTTTTACTGTTTTCAAACTGTTTTGGGGTGAAACACATGTGCCTACTTATTACTTTCATGCTTTCCTGTTTTCACATCATATACTTCCTATGTTCATTAGTACATTTATAGTACATGATTTCATTACATTTTATGCTATGTATGCCCATTGCGTGCGTACTTAGTACATTGTTTTACATTTTCATTTTATGCTATGTATGTCCGTTGGTTACATACTTAGTACAGTGTTTTCATCACATGCTTACATTTTGTTATGACATTTGGGTTGTTTACAATGGAACAATACATTCATTAACATTAGCTACGCCGTTCGTTAGTAGGTAGTGGTACCATAGGAATTGACAACTCCCGTTCCTGAAATCCTGGGTTTGTTTGGATTGGAAGGAATGACCGAATTCGATATACATAATTTAGATAAACCTTTAAGTTGTTTAAGGGTTTATCGCCGCAGTCTCAAGGCTTGGATGTATGCATTATAACAATACCGCATAGATGTTCGTATCAGTATAGCATGCATTTCCACAAAACATAGCTTTGATTTAAACCATGTTTTACTTCAATACTTTGTTTTTGTGCATATGGTTTAGTTGATACATTTCACTAGCCATACAGATCATTTTGGTTACACATTACATGATTTACATTTGACACATGAACATTATTGACATTGGTTACACATTACATGATTTACATTTGACACATGAACATTATTGACATTGGTTACACATCACATGATTTACATTTGACACATAAACATTTTTGACATGTTATTCAATACGTTTGGCAATTGGTTTAAACATAGACATCTTACATTGGTGGTTTGGTTTGGGTAAGTGATTTGAGTAACGGTGCGTGTGTAATATGATACAAGCATGGTGGATACGCCGCTGGTACTTCCTATATATAAGTGTTTGTATGGTATTACATATCGTAGCGTTATTTGAATCATTTCAATTTAAGATATATAACATTTTATACAAATAACATACTTTTCACAAGACATTCTTTTACAAACAAACTCATCTTATATGGTTATTCATTTAACCTTACATTTATTTATACATATCATCTAATCTTATCGTTTTTCAAATGACTTACAAGACAAAGCAAATTACAGGGTTCATGACTAAACATTTTCTTAAACAATAAGTCATGAATCCTATTTTCATAAACCTATGTATCTCACAGGCATTTTTATGCTGACGTACCTATTTTCACATGTGTTTTTCAGGAGATGATGCATAGGATTTATCAAGACATACTTAGGCGGACCTGTGCCTTAGTGACTTAAAACGAGACAAGAACTAGTTAAATTTTGTTATGTACTCTTTATTTCTTGTTTAAAAACAATGTAACTCGCTTGTTTGATGAATAAAACGAAACTTAAATTTCCATGGTTGTGAAACATTAATTCTGTTACAACACTCCCCGATGTTTCCGCCACGTTTTGTATGTTCTACGTGGTCGGGGTGTGACACGAAACTCAGATGGCATTTGTGGTGGGTGATGGCAACGCGTGGATTGTCGATCCTCACCCTCTGGAATGGTATGGTGAAGCAATATACACCTCTGCAGAGGTGTTGGCCATGTTTCCGGGTGTTTAGTTTGTTTACTTTGTAACTACTGTTTTGATACACTGTTGTGCTTTGTATATTTTGCTAATGTGCTTTGTTGCACAAGTAAGTTTTTGATGCACAGTTGTGCATATAGATTTTTGCTATTGCGTTTGGTACGCATGTAACTGTTTTGAATATATTATGTGTTTGGATTACAATGTCTTGCATGTGTATAATTACTTTGTTTAGGTAAAGCGAATAAAGATGGTATTGAGCTCATGTGTGAACGTAGGTCTGGATTATACGCGGGACTTGTATCCGTTCGACCGTTCATGAGACTTATAATGTTTTACCATAGTGTTTTTGCGCATACCAAAAGGAATTACATGCATTTTGTAATAAACAAGAGAACATAATAGGGGTACACTTTGTATTGATAAGGCGCGGGGCCGATTGATACAAAGTGAATAATTAAAATAATTATATTGCCTGCGCATGTGTTCAGCTATTGTGTGAGATGGCTAGGCTGGTTACATGTAGCACCTGCGCTGTTGTTGCGCGTTCCAGGTGCATGGTACATCCGTTCCATCGAGCCTTTTTAAAGTATATGCGCCTTTACCCAGGACTTCATGGATGATATATGGTCCCTCCCATTTTGGCGATCGTTTTCCGGGTTTCTCCGCGTTGGATGCCTCATTGTCGCGCAGGATGAAATCCCCTGGGACAAAGGTGCAAACACGTACCCGAGCATTATAGTACTTATCTAACTTTGATTTATACCTGGCTTCTGCAATAGCTGCGTTCTCACGCCGTTCTTCAAGAAGGACCAGATCGAGTAGTCGTTCTCGCTCGTTGTCTTGTTTCTCCATGGCGATCATACTTGGTGATGGGAGGCCGACTTCTGCTGGTATTACCGCTTCTAAACCATAGACGAGACTGAATGGAGTTTCGCCTTTACTGGTTTTTGGCATGGTGCGGTGAGCCCATAAAATGCTTGGGATCTCGTCTACCCACCTCCTACGTGCGGTCCCCAGTCTTGCCTTGATGCCATCCACTATTTGCTTGTTCATGCTCTCAACTTGCCCATTTGCTTGTGGGTGCGCCACAGAGGCGAAGCTGTGTTCAATGTTCATCTCTTTGAACCATTTTTGTAAATCCTCTGACGCAAAGTTTGTACCATTATCAGAGATGATTCGTAATGGTAACCCAAATCGGCAAATAATGTGCTCCCAGATGAATTTGCGAATTACCATGGCTGTAGTCGATGCGAGTGCCTTCGCTTCTACCCATTTGGTAAAGTAGTCTACTGCTACTACTATGACTTGATTACACCGGGCGCATCGGGGAAAGGACCGACAAGGTCGATGCCCCATTGTTGAAAAGGCCAGGCTGAGGTAACTGGGACCAGAGGGTTCTTTGGGTGGAGCGTTTTTAGGGCGTGGCGCTGACATGCCGCACACTTGCGCAATAGTTCCACGGCATCTACGTGCATACCTGGCCAATAATAGCCTGCATTCATGATCTTTATGACCACCATGCGCGGGACTGGATGGATTCCGCATAACCCCTCATGAATTTCGTGGACTAAATATTGTGCATTCAGTCTTATCTACGCATCGTAAAAGTGGACCCATGAATGATTTGCGGTACAAGATACCGTCCGCCATTTCATAGTTCAATGCTGTGTGTTGAATTATCCTGGCTTCCGCCTTTCCCTCTGGAAGGATCCCATGTTGCAAGTATGTAATGATTGGGGACATCCAAGATGGATTCCCGACCTCTATGATGTTCACTTGTCCTAAGGGAACAGATGGGTTAGATAATACCTCGATGCGGACTTCCTTCGCGAGGTGTTTGAAGCTTGTAGCGGCCAGTTTGCTTAGCGCGTCTGCATGTTTATTTTCACTTCTGTTGATGTGGACTATCTTGAGGGTTTGAAACTGGTTGATAAGGATTCTTTCTTGTTCCAAATATAGAGCCATGGCTTCGCCTTTAGCATCGTAATGACCGTTGACTTGTTCTGCTACTAACTTGGAATCGACATGCGCTTCGAGGTTCTTTGCTCCCATCCTGAGTGCCAGGTGAAGGCCCGTAAGAAATGCTTCGTATTCCGCCTCATTGTTGGTACTTTTGAAATCTAGGCATATTGCGTATGTGAGTTCGTGGTTGTCGGGGCTAACCAGGCAAATACCTGCGCCTGCACCATCATCGTTTGAGGCGCCATCTGTGTGTAAGGTCCAAACCCTGTCATCGAAGACTGGGGTAGGATTTTGGATTGCCTCGCATTCTTGGATTTTATCGATGGGAACTTCGGTGACAAAGTCCGCTAAGACTTGTCCCTTAATAGCAGGTCGAGGTTTGTACAAGTTGTTGTATCCTCCTAACTCGATCGCCCATTTGGCTAACTGCCCCGCCACATCTGGCTTAGACAAAATTTGTTCTAGATCATAATTTGTAAGGACGGTGATAATGTGTCCAGAGAAATACCGTCTCAGCCTCCGCGACGCGTGAACGAGTGCAAGGACGAGTTTTTCTATCATAGAATAGCGTGTCTTTGGCCCAGTTAACATTTTGCTGATGTAGTATACCGGAGTTTAAATGCCATCCCTTTCTACCATTAATACCGCGATTGCTACTTCTGCTGCGGATAGATATAGGATTAATGGTTCTTCCTTTCGTGGTGTTGTTAAGGTTGGCAGCTAGATCAGACATTCCTTCATATTATTATTATTACTACTTAGTGGGGGTCTGTCACACCCCCAAAATACCACATGCGGTAACCCTGCTAGGCGTGTGACGTACCAGGATCTAGCCACCAATCACATTGAACTAACCAGAAGATGTTTAACAAAATTCTCATTCATTAAGTAGAACATTCATAAAATATATTCCAAGTCAAATAGTGTCAGCGGAAGCAAATAGTAAAACGCTGTTCAAATATTTCAAATGCCAATGTATGCGAAATCAGTAAACAAGTCTCGTAAATCCAAGCCACACGACCCATGACCACTCCAGCCATCCAGATAGCAAGTTCCTCATCCAAAATACCTAACGACCTGCGAGCATGCAACCAGTGTATCAGACAACTCTGGTGAGTTCATAGTTTTACGAAAACGTTAGTTACCAAGTGTTTAGTTTAGTTCGTTGATTACAATGTTGATAATACCTCGAATACAAGATGACTCCAGATTATTTTGCCCTTTCTCCAATGCTCCTATCAAGCATTGGTCATGACTAGGTCATTAGTTCACACCCGTCCTCTCAGGTACGGGGTGAGGGTGCCAAACCTAAGTAGCGCTACCAACTAATACCCTGTTACCTCTCAGGTAACAAACAACAAGAAGGGACTTTAATGGTAATAGGATGAGTATATTATCCAACATTCCAGATTTTACCTACAAGACATATTCCTCTCAGGAATACCCATGATTTACCCAAAACCTATCCCTCTCAGGGATACCCACTGACTGTCCCAAACACCGGGACGCATGCTCTAGAAGAATGAACTCACCTTGGATTGCTCGGTAATGCAATTTACTTGTTCACAGTTGATCTACCAACCACTTCCTAATCATGGTTATCAATCTAATCAGTTTCGTTCACTATTGAACACGTATTCAACAGATATATCACATAGCACGTAACAGATGGCACATTGCATGCAAGTCCAATAACAAGCACTACATAACAGTCCAAATCGTCAAACAGAACCGTATACGGCCCAAGCATTCGGGCCCACTTATCTTGTGCAACCCGAGTGCCTTGTGCGAATCGAGTGTAAATCCGGCCCAACAGTGCACAAAGCCCAACTGGCTTGTGCAACTGTCATCCCCTTGTGCGATCCGCACTGGGCTGCGGCTCAACCACTTGTGCGATCCAACCCTGTACCCGGCCCAAATAACTCCCGGCCCATTCACTTGTGCGATCCACATTACTTGTGTGATTGCAGTCCCCTTGTGCGACGGGGACTTGTGCGATCAAGATAACAATTGTGAGATTTGTTAGGTCAAACTTTCCATAACTTCCCCTCCTAACAAACCACTAATTTCGGCCCCCACCAAACATTCGATTGAAACAGTTACACATTGATTATCAAATTAATCAATCAAATTCATTAACCAATTACAATCATCATCATCATCATACACGGATTTGCAAAACATCCATTAATCACCATTCATCGATTCATTAAGCAACGTTGATCATCTAATCATTCCCCTAGAATACCAGTTATCATCATGTTGAGTTCTTCGGTGCCTAGTACACATGAGTCCTAACTCATCGATCATCATTATATTTCTAGATTAGATTCAACAACTAATTATCATAACATGTTCAACCAATTTCTATCATCATACAAATATAGTTTAATCAAACCGTAAGCAATGATACATCACACAACACATCATAGCAACATATCACCCAATACAAGAAGAAATTAAATCAAACAAGAGTATTCACGTACTAACCAAACACGAGATGGAATGGAGAAGAAACTCGAGAGGAGGGGCTGTCGTCTAGATCGAAGGAAGAGGAGAGAGAGCTAGGGTTTTGTGTGTTTTTGTGTTATGATATCATCATGAGAAAACCACACACACACCCCTAAGTGTATACGCATAGGGGACATGGACCGAAGCCCATCCTGTGATAACCCTCACTAAACCAGGTATCCGTACAACTTAATTAATAATTAATTACTGCTTAATTACTGTGCTTGCTTGAACTTGTGAATAAACTGCTACTTGAATACTGATACATGTACTTACTTGCATCTTACTTTACTTGCTGTCACTACATTATTTACATGACTGAACCTTAGTGACAAACATGATGCACAAAAAGCACAGTAGCACTATAACGGATAACCTATTGAACACGCTGATAAAGCCAGCATCAGGCAAACACTACCTCTAAGGCCTGTAAGAGCCTGAAATATTTTGCTACACTAGTGGTGAGTGTAGGGATATAAGGGTTGTAGAACTGCGTCTCTAGGAATAAGTCACAATGACTGGATGTGCCTAAAACGTACTCTAAGTACAAAACTCAGCACTTTACATAACAATTCAGCTTTTAGCTAACTAATAAAGTGCCAAAACATGAGAAAAATATTACTAGACACTTTCCAAAGTGTCAGAAATGAGTTGTGTCACTAAAAGGGGTAATAACGACACTTTAAAGCTTTGTTAGCACTTTAACGGATTACTATCCAACCGAACAACCGGATTCTACCCGAAACATGAAAATATTGTTATTTTCATTACTTATCTTTTTCTGAGCCAGTTAGGGTCCCTGAATACCCTAACACCCATTGTAACGCATGACACACCACTAACCAGGTTAAGTACCTAACTAACTAACTTAACCTAACTAGTAACTAACTAATACTTGGAAATGGACCAAGACCCCCCCCCCCCTCTAACCGTCCCCAACTAAGGGGGGGCACACTTGGTACAATTTTGATTATTTTAATCAATTGTGTTTAATATCTAAATGACATAGAAACCATTGGATCATAACTTTAATTTTGTCTATAAGTAACAAGGGTTGCACATATGATCATTCATTCCATAACATCACCCAACACTACTCTCTCCCTCTCTTTGAACTTTCGGCCGAGAGCACCCACCCCCCATCCATCATTGTTCGATTTTGATCAAGCAATCCCAAGTCCATACAAGTGTTACGGGTCACATACGAGGAGTCTTGGTGCAATCGGAAGGCGAAGGACCTCTTTATCTTGCTTTTATCCACGCGTTTTTCGTCTAGATTCTTCCCTAGCCTCGAGCTAGTGGTATGTTACTTAAATCGCCTTCTTGAACTATTCTAAAGTGGTTAATACGATTTGTAACGGTTAAAACTCGAAATCTTACAAGATGATACTTTAAAGTCTACTAAAAATGCTATAAGTGTTGGATAAAAGCTCATATGTTGTGTAAATGTTGTAGTAATTGAAATTTGTGATTATTTAGACCCGATCTATGTTGTGGTAGCTCGGATCATCACTTAACCCGGTTTGGTCATAATCACGAATCATGACATAAGGTTGTTTTGAATAGAACAAGGGTTAAAGGGTGAAACTCTACCACACGCGAACCATGAACTTGTGTAAAAATGTTTTACTTGTAGAATAGTGTTTAAAACTAGCATATCTATGTATCTGCAAGTGGTATTTTCAAAGGACCAAGCGTCAAAGAAATCATGTTTTCTAAAAATGGATCTTACACTAACAAGAATGGTTTTTAGAACACACAAGTGCGTAAACACTTGTGTAACACAAAGTTTCGACAAAATAACTATTTTTGTAAAAGTTGACGAGAAGTTGTAAGGACGGAACTTCCATAAAAACGAGGTTTTTACAAAATCGGATTGTTTTATATAAAGATCCACTAAAAGTAATGAGATTTACTTCACAGTTTGGATAAATCACAAGTTCATGAAATTTATGCGATTTATATACATATTTTGACTAGTTTGTGATTTGAACATTGTTTTGGTTGATTGAGAAAATTGTTGGTTGATTTATAAAAGAAAATGATACGCTTGAAGGCGTGGCCACCTCCAGTTACAAAGGAAACTCTGGCGAAATTTTTCCAAAAAGCCTAACACTTAGAAATATTTTCACTATAAGTGTTAGAAATACATTTTGACTTGTTTTCAAAATATAAGTTTCGCCACGACTATATTTACAAAACATCGGAGGTGGGATTTTCATAAAATAAAACGTGATACATATATATATTAAGTATATATTTTTCACAACATCACTTGTATAAGTGTTTATGATTATTTTGTGAACTACGTAAATATTATTTTTAGAGTAAAAATAATATTACTAAGTATTATTTTGGGAAAATCACATGTATTAAAATATAATATTTTTGGGAAGAATATCTATATTTTGGAGTTGGAAATAAAATATATTAAGTGAGACTTAATAGTGAAATCCAAATTATGCGAACGCACATGTATTAAATCCCCCATCCTTGGGAAGGAGAATAACTACCAAGTATATACAGAACGTAAACACGAAATAGTTGCCTAACTATTTCCCAAAAACTTAAACCATAAAGCTAAGGCACGGCCGTCCGTCTAATAGAGTTAGCACGTGTAGGTCGTCATACAGCTGATCGATTTGGAGGCATACTTGGTAGAGACGCACCACTGTGAGTTCATGTCCCCCTTTTCTCTAACTGTTTTCAGTTTTCTTAACTGCGGGGGTGAAATACATATTACTTTGATTACAAGTACTTTATACATGGTATGGTTAGCGTAAGGAGGTTTACTACTTAGATCATGTGAGTGGGTAGGAGCAATATGAGGCCATTAGTCCTCATAACGGGACCGAGGGACAAGAGCGGTAGATCTATCTGGGTGTAGCGAGCCCAGCCCCAGGCCAAACTAGAAACGGACCTTGGGGTGACTTTGTCCACATACTAATGCCGTGGCGAAATCTGCTAGGTTTGAGTCTCCCTATTTGCACTTCACATATATCAGTTGCCTTGCAAACCATTGGTGATCTCAATTCCCTTATTTGCTACATACCAAGACTATTTTTATACTCACAAAGGTTTACTTACTCACTTACGCATGAACTCGCTCAACATTATTGTTGATTTTTCAACTTACATGTATTTCAGGAAATTAAAGATCTGGCGCGGTATGTTATGTTTTCCCGCCGCATAAGGGTTCCAAGGTCATCCCAGTTTAGGAAATGTGACTTTTTCCTGGACGAGTCACAAATCTTAAACTGTGTTTATTTCATGTTAATGTTTATGTTTTTCAAGACAATGTTTTATGTTACGATGTTGTAAGTCTCTAAGACAATGGTATGTTACTCTGGTTTTAAAACTTAATCAAATGGATGATCTTGCATGATTTTATTTCATATAGCTTTGTTATGGTTAAGCTATGGTATTAAGAAGTCACACCAAAATTAACCACGCTTCCGCAAAGCCAGGGTGTGACAGCTTGGTATCAGAGCTCTGATCATAGCGAACTAGGATTCGTTCTCGAGTCTAGACTATGATCACTAGGGCTCTCACGAAAACATTTTTACTGCATACCACTTGAGTCCAGATCCAAAACGTTTTTACAAACAAATGTTGAGCACATTTTATTTATTATTTATAGGCTCAGTCTAGAAAGGCTGAGGCTCGGTCTGAGAGGCCGAGGCTCGGTCTGAGAGGCCGAGGCTCGGTCTGGGAGATCGAGGTAGTTGGCTAGTGGGACTAGGAGAAGTTGGCTAGTGGGACTAGGAAGAGCAGTCTGAGAGGCTGGGAGAATTGGCTAGTGGGACTAGGAGAATTGGCTAGTGGGACTAGGAAGAACAGTCTGAGAGGCTGGGAGGCTAGTGGGACTAGGAGAACTATTTGAATGCTTACTTGGTAACTTATGTGATTATCTGATTGTATGATTGACTGTTTGTGCATGTTTGTGTTTATGTTATAGACACCATGGACACCTCTGGCACTGGTGATTCAGACACCACGGGACCTAGACCTATAGTCTCAGATGACCTAGAGCCCTCAGAGCACGAGGTCCACACATCCGACGTTACTAGCACGGATGAGGATGATTTCCAGCCCTTCGCTTTACCTGATGGTGCTGATGAGCTCGCTGATGGCCCTTTGGCCGGGGACCTACCGTTAGTGGAGATCCCTGCTCCCATACCCTTAGCTGTTTATCCTGCTTATGATTTGCTTCTCGACGCCGACGATGATGACGATGTCGATCTGTTTGATGACGAGCCGTTAGAGGATGAGGTTCAGGGCGAGGCCCTTCTTGCTGCTGGTGATCTTTTGATGATCGCAGATGCTCCCGCCGAGGAGTCACCTGCTCACTCTCCGGTCCCAGACTCTTTCGAGTCTGTGGCCTCCGCACCTTCACACACTCAGAGTGCGCAGCACTTTTCTCATGGATCAGATCCCGACCAGGCATCCTCTGTTGCCCCTATTCCTAGTTTTACTTTCGACCACGATGATGTGGAGGATTCCGATCCTGTCTTTCCCCCAGGATTCGACCCAGATGAGGATATAGAGTTTATGCCCATGGATCAGCCTATGGAGGATCCAGTCGACCCAGTTGATCCCATCGACCCTGAGTTCGATTTTTAGATGGCCTTTGATGAGCCCGAGCAGCCACTAGACCCTGCTCCTGACCCAGTGCTTGAGCATGACCCTGCTCATGCTGGCATGTTTATTGAGCCTGTCGTTGCTGACCCACCTATCGATGATCACCCTGTAGATGCTCCATTGTTGGAGGACGATCATGTCATTGCTGCTGATCATGTTGATCCCCCACTTATTGCTGATGCACCAGTTGACCCTCTTGTTGCACCTCACCATGATCCTATGCCAGCCCAGTTTGATCGTGCCCTTTTTGAGACACAGGTGGACCCACGAGACGAGCACGCCCAGTGTGGGTGAATTCCTGCTGATGACGAGGTCCCACCTATTCCCCCTCAGATCACTGATACCCGTCACATTGATACCTCCTTTTCATTTCCTCGGTTTACACCTCCAGCACGACCTGGAGAAGGTTCTTCGGCTCACCCTTTTGGACATGTACCAGTATCTATCCCTGCTATACCACCATCTGCTACTTTTCCCCCTGTTTTTCCATTTCATGTAGCACCTTTTGATCCCACCAGTGAGCCGTTTCTCTGGGCGTCACCTTCTGCCATGCCACCGACTGACCCCTACCATTCTTTCCACATGGGGTATACTATTGAGGACGTTTTGATGTCTTTTGTCGCCCAGCACGAGGCACACACACAGCGCATTCAGGAGCTTGAGAGAGCTCAGACGCCGCCGTGTCAGTGCCAGGGTCAGACCCACTCTCCGTTGCAACCCTCTCGACCTGTACCACCAGACTTTGCTGCACGCCTTTTTGCCCTGGAGCAGCAGGTTGCTTCATTCTTGCGTACCCAGAGAGCCATGGAGGAGGACTGGCTCCATTTGCGTCGCTTGTTTTACACTCACTTTCCCCCTCCTCCACCGCCATCCGTGTAGAGCTCTTCAGTACCGTATAGGTAGACATTGGTGAGAAGACGGCGAATGCTTTTGACTGCACAGCATTTTTGGAGACTACATTATGATTCTGATTTTTGTTGACATGTATTTGATGTATTGACACTGATTCGATATGATTTTTGGACTAGGGTGATGTAGCCCTTAGTCGACTGATGTTGTATGACACTGTGATGTACTTGTACGCTTACTATGTGGTCTCGATATATGGCAATCGCAGTATTCTCATCATACTTGATGCTTGATTTGGTTATTTATATTCTATGACATGGGATGTTGTGTGATTGATATGATTATAACATGAGATGTTATGTACTATTACTATCGTTATATACATACGCTATATTATGACCTGACTTATGTATTATAACTATGGCCTGACCGACGTAAACACATCTTTTAGAAGATGCCGCCGAGACGTGAGACACGCATGCCTACCAATGAGGCGGAACTCCAGCAAATTATCGCTGCTGCCATCGCACAATACGCCGCCTCTCAAGGGAGGACTAGCGGAAGCAACTCTGGCAACACTGGCAACAACAATAATCCACCTCATGGTAATACTAAGTCATTTAGACCTACCATGACCTAAATGGATATCTATAGCAAAGATGCTTATGCTGTTCACATGTTGCAATGTATGTGCAGGGTGCACCTACAAGCAGTTTCTAGACTGCAAACCGGTCAACTTTGATGGCACAGGAGGTGCTGTCGCCTTTGTTCGTTGGGCCGAGAAAACTGAATCTGTTCTTCGCATGAGTAAATGCGCACTAGATCAGCAAGTCACCTATATCTCAGGGCTATTCTTGGATGGAGCCCTCTCTTGGTGGAATTTGCATGTACAGACACTTGGTGAAGCTGCTGCCTACGCGCTAACCTGGACCGAACTGAAGGAACTTATGCGCAAAAAGTACTGCTCTCGCGCGGAAATCCAAAGATTGGAAACCGAGTTCTGGCACTTGAAAATGGACGGTCCGAAGATCGCAGAGTACGTTCAAAGATTCCATGACTTATCGCATGTGGTACCCTACATGGTCACCCCGGAGTTCAAGCGGATTGAACGTTTCATTTGGGGATTAGCTCCACAAATCATAAGCATGGTAACCTCATCCAAGCCTGCGACCATTACTGAGGCGATTGATTTGAGCGTGGCTCTCACAGAGGAGGCCATTCGCCTGAACAAGTTTGATGATGCTGAGCCTAAGAAGAAAGAGACTCACGTCGAGTCATCAGGAGGAAACAAACGGAAGTTCTCAAACTTCAAGCAGGGCGCCAGTGTGACGGTTAAGAAAGGAGGATCAGGCACGCCAGCTCAGGTTACAGCTGGCAGTGGAAAGAAAGGAAAAGGATATCAGGGCACCCAGCCCAAGTGTAATACCTGCCAACACCACCATACTGGCCATTGTAATGTGAAAGTATGTGAAGCATGTGGAAAGCCGGGCCACTTGAAGGATTCTTGTTGGGCTAGTGCTGGCCGGGGAGGCCAAGGAGGATTTGGGAATAGAAATAATAATCGTGGTGGTAATGGAAATCGCCCACAAGTAAACAATGGAGGAAATAGGAATCGAGGCAACAATGTGAATCAGGCTGGTAATGCGAACCAAAACAACAACCAAGCTGGAAATGGAGGTGGAAACGGGCAAAGACTTGGATGCTTTAACTGCGGTGATATTGGGCATTTCAAGAAGAACTGCCCAGAATTAAACCAAGCCCGTGGAAGAGTGTTCCAAATCGAAGCAAGGGAAGCGCGCCAGGACCCCAATGTCGTTACTGGTACGTTCCCTGTAAATCAACGCTATGCATCCGTTTTATTTGATACTGGTGCCGATTATAGCTTCGTGTCGTTAGAGTTTAAGAATATGCTTGGTTTAGCCGCTAATAAGTTAGATATTCCGTACTCAATCGAATTGGCCAATGGGAAGTTAGTAGAAGCCAATGAAGTTATCAGAGGCTGTGTGATCGAATTAGGAGAGCGTGAGTTTGCCTTGGATCTACTACCAGTCCAGCTGGGGAGCTTTGACGTAGTAGTAGGAATGGATTGGTTATCAGGCAACAAGGCTGAAATAGTTTCTCACGAAAAGGTTGTTCGTATCCCAACCAAAGATGGCGAAACAATTGTGGTTCACGGGGAGAAGAGTGATACGCCGTTAAGAATTATCAGCTGCCTGAAAGCGCGAAAGTGTTTGCAGAAGGGATGTGTTGCCTTCCTGGCACACATTGTGGATAAGAAGGCTGCTGAGCCAAGAATCGAAGACATCCCTGTCGTGAGGGAATATCCAGAAGTCTTCCCAGAAGACTAACCTGGACTGCCACCTCAGAGACAAGTAGAGTTTCACATCGATTTAGTTCCAGGCGCCGCGCCTGTGGCTAAGGCTCCTTATAGACTTGCTCCGTCTGAGATGCAGGAACTGTCGACACAACTTCAAGAGTTGTTAGACAAGGGTTTTATCCGACCAAGCTTCTCGCCTTGGGGAGCTCCGGTCCTGTTTGTCAAGAAAAAGGACGGTAGTTTTCGTATGTGCATCGACTACCGGGAGCTGAATAAGCTGACGATCAAGAATAGATACCCTCTGCCAAGAATCGATGATCTGTTTGATCAACTGCAAGGCTCAAGCTTTTATTCAAAGATCGATCTTCGATCTGGATACCATCAGTTAAGGATACAAGAGGAGAGTATCCCGAAGACAGCCTTCAGAACTCGTTATGGACACTACGAGTTCCTTGTTATGCCGTTTGGTTTGACAAACGCGCCTGCAGTCTTTATGGATTTGATGAATAGAGTTTGCAAGCCGTACTTGGACAAGTTCGTGATTGTGTTTATCGACGACATCTTGATCTATTCAAGAACAAAGGCCGAGCACGAACATCATCTAAGAGCTATTTTAGAGCTGCTAAAGAAGGAACAGTTGTATGCCAAATTCTCCAAGTGCGAATTTTGGCTACGTGAAGTCCAATTCCTTGGGCACGTGGTAAATGGAGATGGAATCCATGTGGATCCAACCAAGATCGAAGGGATTAAGAATTGGGAAACGCCAAAGACGCCAACCGAGATTCAACAATTCTTGGGTTTGGCTGGCTACTATCGAAGGTTCATTGAGGATTTTTCGAAGATCGCTCAACCATTAACGCTCCTCACGCAGAAAGATAAGAAGTTTGATTGGGAAATCAAACAGGAGGAAGCATTCCAGATATTGAAGGATAAGCTCTGCAACGCGCCAATCTTAGCACTACCGGAAGGTACAGGTGATTTTGTGGTATACTGTGACGCCTCACGTCAAGGATTGGGTTGCGTGTTGATGCAACGCCAAAAGCTTATTGCTTACGCATCGCGTCAATTGAAAGTGCACGAAAAGAACTATACCACACATGACTTGGAACTTGGCGCAGTGGTATTTGCATTAAAGATCTGGAGACACTACCTTTATGGTACAAAGTGTACAATTTTTACAGATCACAAGAGCCTACAGCACATATTCAACCAGAAGGAGTTGAATATGAGACAAAGACGATGGGTTGAGTTGCTGAACGATTACGACTGCGAGATAAAGTATCATCCAGGGAAGGCGAATGTGGTCGCCGATGCCCTAAGTCGAAAGGAGAGGATCAAGCCCATAAGGGTTAGGGCTTTAGAAATGATTATCCGAACCGATCTTTCCTTGCGCATTCGTGCCGCGCAGAAAGAAGCTCTCAAGGAAGGAAACCTTGAAGAAGAATATCTCCGTGGGATGGAGAAGCTTTTGGTACCAAACGAGGAAGGAACGTTATGTTTTGAGAAAAGGATTTGGGTTCCTTTGTTTGGAGGTTTAAGGAAGGTTATTTTCGATGAAGCTCACAAGTCGCGGTACTCTATCCACCCTGGAGCGGATAAGATGTACCAGGATCTCAAGGATTATTATTGGTGGCCTAGGATGAAAGGCGATGTTGCTGTTTATGTGAGCAAATGTCTAACGTGCGCTAAGGTGAAAGCGGAATACCAGAAGCCTTCAGGACTTCTGCAACAACCTGAGATTCCCAAGTGGAAATGGGAACAAATCTCCATGGATTTTATTACAAAGCTGCCAAGAACGCCAAGAGGCCATGACACTATCTGGGTGATAGTGGATCGATTAACGAAGTCAGCACACTTCTTACCTATCAGAGAGAAGGATAATACGAGCAAGTTGGCCGAAATATACATGAGAGAGATCGTCACACGTCATGGAGTGCCTCTCTCGATCATCTCTGATAGAGACGGAAGGTTTGTGTCAAGGATATGGCAATCCTTCCAAGAAGCCTTTGGCTCACAATTGAATCTGAGCACTGCGTTTCATCCGCAAACTGACGGTCAAAGCGAGCGAACGATACAGACTTTGGAAGACATGCTGAGAGCGTGTGTTATGGATTTGGGCGGTAGCTAGGATAAGCATTTGCCTTTGGTCGAATTTTCATACAACAACAGCTACCACACCAGTATTGGTGTCGCACCATTTGAAGCCCTTTACGGACGCAAGTGCCGATCACCCTTATGTTGGGCTGACGCAGGTGATAGGCAGCTTGCTGGTCCCGAAATCGTCCAAGAGACGACAGACAAGATTGCGCAGATTCTAAAACGCATCGAAGCAGCTCGCCACAGACAGAAGTCCTATGCGGATCCAAACCGGAAACATGTGGAATTCCAAGTTGGAGAAATGGTGTTATTGAAAGTTTCACCCTGGAAGGGTGTGGTACGCTTCGGAAAGCGTGGGAAGTTAAATCCGCGCTACATTGGTCCTTTCAGAATTCTGGAAAGAATAGGACTAGTAGCATACAAGTTGGACCTACCTGCTGAACTCCATTCAGTCCACGATACATTTCATGTATCCAACTTAAAGAAAAGTCCAACTCAAGATGACATTGCCATTCCCATCGACGAGATCCATGTTGACGACACGCTCCATTTCGTTGAAGAACCGGTGGAGGTTACGGATTGGAAAGTAAACAAGACCCGCCGGAGCAGTGTCAAGCTCGTCAAAGTTCGTTGGAATGCCAGACACGGTCCTGAGTACACCTGGGAGCGTGAGGACCGGATGAAAGAGAAATACCCCCACCTTTTTCCTAAGAACCCTGCATCTACAAGCAGAACTTAAATTTCGGGACGAAATTTATTTAACGGGGGGAGAATGTGACAACCCTCACTAAACCAGGTATCCGTACAACTTAATTAATAATTAATTACTGCTTAATTACTGTGCTTGCTTGAACTTGTGAATAAACTGCTACTTGAATACTGATACATGTACTTACTTGCATCATACTTTACTTGCTGTCACTACATTATTTACATGACTGAACCTTAGTGACAAACATGATGCACAAAAAGCACAATAGCACTATAACGGATAACCTATTGAACACGCTGATAAAGCCAGCATCAGGCAAACACTGCCTCTAAGGCCTGTAAGAGCCTGAAATATTTTGCTACACTAGTGGTGAGTGTAGGGATATAAGGGTTGTAGAACTGCGTCTCTAGGAATAAGTCACAATGACTGGATGTGCCTAAAACGTACTCTAAGTACAAAACTCAGCACTTTACATAACAATTCAGCTTTTAGCTAACTAATAAAGTGCCAAAACATGAGAAAAATATTACTAGACACTTTCCAAAGTGTCAGAAATGAGTTGTGTCGCTAAAAGGGGTAATAACGACACTTTAAAGCTTTGTTAGCACTTTAACGGATTACTATCCAACCGAACAACCGGATTCTACCCGAAACATGAAAATATTGTTATTTTCATTACTTATCTTTTTCTGAGCCAGTTAGGGTCCCTGAATACCCTAACACCCATTGTAACGCATGACACACCACTAACCAGGTTAAGTACCTAACTAACTAACTTAACCTAACTAGTAACTAACTAATACTTGGAAATGGACCAAGACCCCCCCCCCCCTCTAACCGTCCCCAACTAAGGGGGGGCACACTTGGTACAATTTTGATTATTTTAATCAATTGTGTTTAATATCTAAATGACATAGAAACCATTGGATCATAACTTTAATTTTGTCTATAAGTAACAAGGGTTGCACATATGATCATTCATTCCATAACATCACCCAACACTACTCTCTCCCTCTCTTTGAACTTTCGGCCGAGAGCACCCACCCCCCATCCATCATTGTTCGATTTTGATCAAGCAATCCCAAGTCCATACAAGTGTTACGGGTCACATACGAGGAGTCTTGGTGCAATCGGAAGGCGAAGGACCTCTTTATCTTGCTTTTATCCACGCGTTTTTCGTCTAGATTCTTCCCTAGCCTCGAGCTAGTGGTATGTTACTTAA
>JARYGA010050182.1:0-16946 GCA_030545235.1 Helianthus tuberosus | reverse complement strand
AATCTATATATATATGTCAACTTTCTTCTAGTATATTTACTGACATCTTATTGCATTGATACATGCATTGTAAGTTGTACACCACATAATACTAAAATATCCCCAACTATATTTTCTTCTTCCGTCATATACTCATATTCTTTTATATGTACAGGTGTCTGTTGGTATCAAGACATACTAGGTATGATCACATATTGTTAGATCATGTGTAGTGGTAACAATTTATAATGCCCCCACCATGGGGCATTATCCGACACGTGGCATCCTTAAGGGCGGACCTAGTAAGAAGCCAGGGTGGGCGGGCGCACCCCCTGAAAAAAAAAAATTTAGTGTATTTTATAAGGTAAAATTCTCCCCGCACCTCTTGAAAATTTGGTTAAACCCCTTATCCGCACCCCTTGAACCCTTGAAAATTTGGTTAAACCCCTTATCCGCACCCCATGAAAAAATTTTCTGGGTCCGCCACTGGGCATCCTAGTCACACTTGGGCATTATCGCAAAAGTGGTGTAGTGGACATAATGCCTAATAATGACCCTACCAATTATTAAAAAAAAAAAAAAAGCAAACACTTCCTGATTGGTGGGTCAAACTTTGACACATGCAAAAGTGGAATTCATTGGTTAAAGCAAATCATCACACAGCGTTATGATTAAAACGCCGGCCACCAATTTTTCAATTTTTTAAAAAAAATAACGCCCCATGTAATGGGGGGATGGGCGTTTTAAGGCATTTTTTTTCAATTTTTAAAAAAAAAAACGCCCCACTACGGGTGGTCTTAATATCAACACCCAACAGTTTGCATGTAACAGCATCCAATTCCATGCTACCACAAAAATAAATGGTTATAATTTGGTTACTACAATTGTCACACAAAGTGGACAATATGAGCAATTTGAAAGTGGACAGATTGTGTACTAGGAAATGTATCACCCCTAATTATATATATATATATTAAACCAATTAAGTCTAACCGCTTTGCAAATCAATATTCACCGTCGGATCATACTGAGATGAAATCTCAGCCGTTTAAACTCCCAAAAATAACCACTCTAATGGCGGTTCTCGGAGGTTATGGTCAGTTTTTGCAGCGGGTGGTTACCTCCACTTTTTGCTGCCCGCTATCTCCACTCCACGACTCACAAAATTAACTGCTATGTTGGCAGTTCTCAGCAGTTCCCTATAAACTCCTCACTCCCTTGAAATAACTCCACTCCCCTATCGTTCTCTACGCTCCCATATTGCAGCAGTTAGCAGCAGTTTCCTAAGATAAGCCAATAAAAATACAGAATTAGAAACTGAAAAAAAAAAACAAAATACGGTTTTAATTCCTTTATTTCAGCAAGTTAGTGGAGTAGTGGAGGATGTAACTACCCAATATGATGATTATATAATACGTACCCCAAGCTTCTATATTTCTTGCTTACATATCATTTCCATTCAGACGGCAAAGATTTGCAGCCATGGATGACTACACCCTAATGGATAACTACTACCTATTCAAAGCAGCCAACTATGCAATGAAGGTAATACTAAACCAAATACAATGTTGTACATATGTTAACTACATATTTTTTAGTTTCCTATACAGCTATGTGGAGTGATGTTCTTATTAGAATTATTGCCTAATAAACACGAAGTCGTATGGAGAAAGAATAGCAGACTGAAAAGGTACATACCAATTATCTTCTTGCTTTGTGTTGATTTACAGACCACGTCTTTAATCAGTATTTTACTTCTTGTAGTCATCAATTATGATTGAACAACAACTGATGGAACAAATGACCTACAAGTGAAGGTAAGTATTGGTTTTGTTTTGCATTGCATTGCATTGTGAAGTCCATGTTTCAAAATAGTTACTTTTATCATAATTTCATAAAAAACCAAGAGACAGACAAGACATTTTAGGTGCCTTTATTGGTCGGTTGCGATGTGCGATCAATGAGCAAAGAAACATACTACATATTCAGTAATAGAGAAGTTATAGCAGTGAATCAAGGTCAGTTAAGACAATTTATAATTATTTTCATTTTATATTTTTTTGGATATTTACTCACCAGCCTCGTGTTGATATAGAGAGCCTTGGAGTCCAAGGAAAGAAGGTTAAGAAAAATGGTGATTTGGAGGTCTGGGCTGGCCCACTTGCACATAACAAAGTTGTTGTGATTCTATGGAATAGAGGAAGCCCAACAGTCGAAATTACAGCATATTGGTCCGACATAGGACTCAACTCGACCACAGTCGTTAAAGCTCGTGACTTGTGGGCGGTAAGACTATCAAAAAATATTTTATTATTTTGAATTAATTTTTTTGTCATTCTAGCATGCACTTGCAGTTAGAGGTGTACAAATAGGTTTTTTTACCAACCGAACCGGTTTTTCAAGTGGTAAACAAAGTAGGTTTTTTTTCAAACCAGTTCAGGTTTAAAACCGGTTTCTGAGGATCAAACCGCAAACCTATTAAACCGGTTCGGTCCGGGTTATAAACCGGTCTGGGACAAAAAAACCAGTTTAAATCGTTTTTTAACCGGTTCGGATTATAATACGAACTGGTATCCAAACCCTCGGGCCGAATCGGGTTGAAACCGGTTTTTTTTTTCAAACGAGGTCGTTTTTTTTTTCGAACCGGTTTTTTTGTACATGTCTACTTGCAGCAACTTAAATGTCTCACTTGGATTTTTTTTTTTTTTTTTTTTTTTTTGCAGTACAAGACCCAAAGATCAGTGAAGGGACAAATCTCGGCAACTGTAGAATCTCACGCTTGTAAAATGTACGTTCTTACTCTACTATAAGGAGTTTAGAGTACACGACCAGTTAACTGCAGATTGTGTTATGTGTTATGACACGTTCGTCGTAAGAATAAGATTTGCGAAGGCAAAGCCAAAATAAAGCTAATAAACAGAGATGTGTTCTCTTTTTGAGTTTTTTAATGATGTTTTTTATGTGTTTCTATCATCTAGAATTTAGTACAAAACGAACTTACATGGGTTTTTGGAACTTCCCATGAACCCACACCCGGTGCATAGTCTTCTGTTTACGACGGTTTACTGATTTCACACAACAATATTCAAGCTCAACCTGCAAAACATATTTTAACACATGTGACGTCTCAATTAAGTTAAAATAATGAAACCATTTTTGTTCATTATTGTTTTATCCTTCAATAGAGCATTATTGTATTAGCAAGGTACTAATACTTCTTTTGTTTATTGTGTTTGAAATCTTGAAATTTTTGTCCTCAGATCAGACAAGGTACTAATACTTCTTTTGTTTATTGTGTTTGAAATTGTTTTAAATACGTTGGAAAAATTACACGGATTTAAAGATCTGTATGATTCTCTCTACCTATTATCTTTCAAGTTTTAAAGTCTTATTCCTTTTTCGTTCATTATTGTTTTATCCTTCAATAGAGCATTATTATATTAGCAAGCTGTTATTAGGTATCTTAATACTTATTTCAATATTTTATAAAAAAAAATGATATTTCTTAAAAGCTCAAATATTATCTTAAATAATCCTAATCGTTAAACATGCCTATGAAAAATCCTACTTTGTTTAATAACACTTCACCACAAGACTCTAATCACAAAATGGATTTTCGGTTCAATTTTAAAAACTATTTTCGGTTCATTCCAACCTTTTAGACCTGTAAACAAAATACAACACAAATTATACATAAATAATAGATGAAAGGTTCATACCTGGCTCGGTAGAACAAACCTTGTACAGGGTCAAATCCAGCCCATTCGCTTATCAGTAGCCCACTAAAATATATGAAAGGTCCATAACTAGCTTGGTAGACCAAACCTTGTACAGGGTCAAATCCAGCCCATTCACTTATCGCTTGTACAGGGTCAAACCCTGAAATATATGAAAAATTGCTTCCATTAAAATAAAGTAGAATTAGGGGTGTTCATGAGCCGAACCGAAGGGAGGTATGCTCGTGCTCGGTTCGGTTCACTTTTGCTCAGTTTTATTTAGTACCCCTACACAACCATTCAAACTAGAACATATTTGTCAAATTCAAACAGAACATATTTGTCAAATTCAAAGGTAAACAAACAGAACATGTTTGAACTTTGAGAACCAACAAAACTCTCATATGAAATGCATATTATAAACTAACCGGTGGAGCGGCTGTACGACACTACGGTGGAGCGGCTGTACGGCACTACGGTGGAGCGGCTATACGGCGGACGGTGATGCCGGTGGAGTGGCGGCCTGCGGCGGACGATGATGTCGGCGGATGAGGGATGTGACGGTGGAACTGGATGATGTCAGCTGGACTGGATGTGTTGAGAGTTGAGAGAGACTAGGGTTTTTTTTTTTTTTGAACTGAAGATGGGTTATGTGGAAATGAGGAATTGAGGATTTAGGGCTGGATATAGTTTTATGTTTATATTTAATAAATATAATATAATATATATATATATATAGAGGAAGGTTAACGTACATTACGTACGACAGGTAATTACGCACGTTCATTTTAAAATCACGCACGTTATAATTCAAAAATCCAAAATCACGCATGTTGAATCAAAATAATCACGCATATTGAAAACATTAATCACGCATGTTATAGAACAAATCACGCATGTTGTCATACGTGAAGTACGTTAAGCCGTAATGTACGATATACTTTTTATATATATATATATATATATACATATTAATAAAAATAAATTCGATCAAAACCGAATGAGCGACAAGAGAGCGTACCTATGCTTGTGCTCGGTTTGTTTTTAAACCGAACCGAGCTGCTCGGCTCGATTTTAACCGAGCAAGGAATCGAACGGGTAATGCATTAGGCCTTTTAGTGCATATATAGACATTATTTTCTAAACTATAAGAAACTTGAATTGAAGTGGGGGGTGTGCGCAATTTTATGAACGAAGAAAGACATCCAACATCACATCTATCCATATACAATCGACATCAGACGCACGTATCATACTTGGACGAATTGGAGGAGCAGTTTTTCAAGACTAGGAATTATTGGGAGTCAAGTTGGAAGTGGGAAGTTGAAGCTTTACGGGTTCAAACGAGTCATGTAGTTTAGGTGCATACTTGATGGGTCAAACGAATGAGCTTTAAACAACGGGTCAAGCAGGTCACGTTTATTAAATAGGTAGAACTGTCATTTTCTTCTACAAGGGTCGAATGGGTTTATTCTACTAAATGGGTCAAAAGGGCCAAGTCCATACTATTATTTCTATTGTTATTACTAAGCTAGATATATCAAGGAGCATGGAATAACAATACAAGTAAAACTGAGACACACTTGAAAATATTATAAAACAAAAATTGTAACATTTGAATGTCAAAGTTTAGTTAAATGGTATGACTGTTACTATCAAGTTAGTCAACAAAAAAAACTGAGTTTAATTTTAAGATTTGAACAATTGCGTTTAACACTTCGATGAACAATTGACTTAATGATGATGAGACTTGCGTAAAGAATCAGGTATTTACATGTATTTTATCCTCATGACCTCATTCATTAAATCAAGTAGATGAATTTAGTCATTATGTTGCCTTATTAATGCCGTGATGTTAGTTTGATTGTTATAACACTTTTCCCCAGTGCTGCCTACCATTTACTTTTACATTAAAATGACAGTATTTCATGTTTTATCTCTCTATCAGTTTTATTTTATACTATTTGTGGTTGTACACCGTTCACGTAGGTTTTCCTTTTATAAATTAAAAATGGTGTTTTTGTTTATAATGTTCTTTAGACTTGTGTTCACTTAACGTGGGTGTTTGGTATTGTTTATTTTGAGTTGCTTTCAAGTTTCTTAAAAGTTAATATGTCATTTTTGTAGTGTTTGGATAATGTGTTTTGAGAATGCGTTTCACTGGTTTGAAAAGAAGAAAAAGAAAAGTTCGATGGTTGTAGTATTTTCAAAATCGGAGATGGAATAGAGGAAAAGGAGAAGCAAACCGAAACACCGTCAATATACATTGTCTTTGTTTGTTACCTTAGCGTAACCCGTCCAACGGACGGGTATTAAACTAGTTTAGTCGGTTGTGAGAGCACGAGCCATACTTGTTGCTAAAATTGAATTCGGGCCTAGGGATGGCAAAAAAGCCCAAGCCCGACGGGTATACCCGAAACCCGAAACATACGGGCCGGGTATACCCGAAGCCCGACGGGTATGGGCCGGGTATGGGATTAAAAATATAAAAATATTCGGGTACGGGTATGGGATTTAGCGATACCCGCCCGATACCCTGCCCGTTTACCCGAATAAATACCCGAAAAACATATTATTTTAAATTTAATTTTCCATTTATATAAACTTTAGTACATACACTTATTCATATTATTTGGCTTTGTTGTTTGTCTTCAAGACTTTAACATACAAACACGAGATTTTATGTTTAGTTATGTTGTTTCTATGCAGATTAAAAATGTGTGTTAGGTTTGGAATTTTCTAAACACATTTCAAGTTGTTAGAGAGATTACTTGGGTTCTGATTAATGCTACTATTTTTCATGTTTGGTGTTCAATTAAATGCAAATTATATAAACTGATATTATGTGTTCCAAAGTAGTAGTACATTAATTAGTTAATTATGCAGATATATGTTTCAAATATGCATTTGAATATGATATGTTTATATGTTATTGGTCATATGTTCCTTTGTTGTAGTTATTAAAGTAGTAAATTATATAAACATTAGACTAAAAAATGCACATAAGAGTTTCAATGATGTTTTTAACAAATTAATGGGTATACCCGTTACCCGCGGGTATACCCGTTACCCGCGGGTATACCCGATACCCAATGGGTAAATACCCGACGGGTAACGGGCCGGGTACGGGTCAAAGAATTACAACCGGGTACGGGCTTGGGATTACTAATACCCGGCCCAAACCTGGCCCATTGCCATTCCTATTCGGGCCGGGTGGTCAGGTCTTGTTGTAGAGACGCCGCTTGTTGCTACAATTGAATTCGGGTCTTGTTGTAAAGTTCGTCTGTGTGAGTTGTCAGTTAGTCAGATTAACTTAGTCTGCATCTAGCAATCCGGTAAAGGGGGCATCAGCAGAAAGAATATCAAGCGGCTTGGTCATTTTCCTAATGCTATAATTCATATAAAGTGCTTTTGACAACTCCGGTAAAGGTGGCATCAGCAGAAAGAAGCTTTTCAAAATTGATGTTGTTGTTGAAGACTTATTTACGATCGACGATGTCGCAAGAAAGACTTAACGGATTGGCGATGATATCTATTGAAAACAAAATATTAGAAGGTATGGAATATAAAGACTTGATCGAGAGTTTTGCTTCCAAAAACGCTAGGAGAGCCGCACGACTCGCTTAAGTAAGCTCGATCATTTTGTTACACTACTTTTGTTTTGTTTATTTTATAACAATTATCGTTGTATTGTGGTTTCTTGATATATAATTGGTGAGTTTATATTATAAGGATTGGGCCCAAATTTTGTCTTGCCGAGGCCCAAAAGATTTTTATCATTCTCGGGGACGGCCCTGTTGTTGTTGATGCGGTTTTTTTGCGCTCAATTATTAGAGATGAAGAGATGAATGGGCACTAATGTTGTTCGCATAAGCTCGTCCCCTGTTTTGTTTTTGCACTCCTGTATTCCCCAAGGCCCACATAGATGTTTCAGATATATTAAAAAGATTTTTTAAATTTTGGGCCCCTTAAAGCTTTTGGGCCTCGGCTTTCGCCCGACCCAATAGCCGGCTCTGTGTGTGAGTTGTCAGTTAGTCTGCATCTAGCAATCCCGAGCTAAGATCCAAGCTACATCATACAAAAAACACGTTAAAAGATGACCTGAAGACGGAGCTCCGGAAACATCCTCCGAAACTAGTGTTGGTAATCCATACATAGCATCAGAGTAAGAAGTATCAAGTCCCAATATGCTCCATAGATTATTTGACGCCCCGCTTGCGGTATGCACATATAATGTATATGTGTGGCCCCCCGGGTGCAAAAGTGAAGTGCACTAATTTTAACGTTATTTTACTAATTTCGTGAAAATAACGTTAAAAGCGGGGGACGGTTAATCATGCATCATGTGGCGGCGCTAATAGCCGAAAGACAAGGGGTACATGCACTAATCGGCCTTTGTCCCAATTGCTGAGTGTTATGTGCCTTAATTTGATGCAAAACCACTATCGAGCTGGGGGTCTCACTGGAAGCAGCCTCTTTATTCCATGACATGTGATTGGTCACATAATTTAGGTGGTGTTTGATTTACAGTCATGAATCATTATGGGTATGAGTTCGGTGGCAATTGTAATAATTAAATGATTAAATAATCAGTTGTTTTTGTGTTTGATAAATTTGCTTTTTTGTTAATGAACTAATATATAAACTGAACAAATTGAACAAAATAAGTGGATATGAAAGATCGAACATTTTTTTTAGAATTTAACCAGCATATGCAATGCATACAACAGTGGTAAGAAGCCTTTATAAACAGATACCAACAACTAGAAATTTTCATGAGACAAAGGGAGTAGAATGATACCATGGCTACTGCAGGGTATATCTTCAATGTTTTTGACAAGGCTGCAAAAAGGTATGTCACCGTGATTCATCAAGTCAATGCCGACGACATGCTACAAAAAATAAGTTAGCAATATGGAAGTCAAACTTTCAACGGTAACATTTAAGTTATGTTGATTTTCTAGTTCTCTTCTATTCACTGATAAATTTGAGAACAAAAAAAATCACTGACCAGTTTTATGTTCTTTTGAAGAGAAGCTTCACTGCCAATCTTAAGAAACTGTGCATATTTCCTATGATGATGCTTCCATTTCATACATTTCCAAAAGACTTTAAAAAAAAGTTATTATTTCCAGTGAAAAATCCAACACAGCAGTTTAAAAAGTCAGCCTTTGAATGAATTTTGTAATTCACTTGCATATCAAAGACTATTGACTTCTGGCAAACTGAGAAAAAATCCCAACCAATTTTGCTACATTTGTTCGAATAACTGCACAACTTAAGTCCCTCAAAACCCATGTTGAGAGCATGATACTTGCAAGCTTTCTCTGCTGCTTTCAGTTAACCCACCAACCCGTTTAACACATTTACAATTTGATTGCAAGTTTGCAACCCATCAACCTGTTTTGACTTGTTTAGAAATCGGTTCAACGGGTCGAGTTTGGGTTGCATGATTTTAAGTGTGGACGAGTTAGGGTTGATGTCCCTGACACGATAAATGGGTTGTGTTTCAACGACTAAACCAACCAACCCGAAACCCGCCGACCTGACAGGATTGACACCCCTAGAAAAGATATCATGGCCAAAAAAGTGCGATCACCATAAAAGATTTCGCTTTTGCATTACTACAAGAACTATAATTTCTCTACAAAAAGAAACCAACTAGCAGTCAGTAATAGTACTCTAATTATTTCAAGTATGCACGACTAATGAATAATTCGTTGATCCAATAAAAGGTAGAAGGCAAGTTTACAAGTATGTTAAATAATGACAAAAGATAATTATTTCAAGTATGCACGACTAATGAATAATTCGTTGATCCAATAAAGGTAGAAGGCGAGCTTACAAATATGTTAAATAATGATAAACAGAAGATAATTAAAGATGCAAGGAAACGCAAGATTTATAACCTCGTGATGTTTATTACGTATCGTTATAAGCTTTCTGAACTTCTCTAATATCCATCTCAGAGATTTGTGTAACCAACTCATCTTCAACATCACTCATCGTATCATCCTCTTCTTTGAATGATCGGTCAATCCAAATAGTGTTTTCATCTTCCGAATCACTCTCAAACAAATCATTATCAACGAAATCATCCATGTCATCAAAAGTCTCAATCTTTTTCTTCCTTCCTCTATAACCAGTAAGGCTAACAACTTTCTCCTTCCAAACAACCAACGGGCATTTCTCAATCAATTCCGACCCATCATACGCTTCCGTCAAGAACACACTGAATCTTTTCCCTCTTTCCGAAACATAAAAGATCCCGAAATGCTTCAACAATATCCTCATCAGCTTCTGCGGCATCACAAACTCCCTCCTAAAGTGAGTCAAATGATCCGTAATCAACCGTTTCTCGTTCATAAAGCTTAACACCTCATGCATTACCGCAATCGCTCGCTTATCGAACTCAACCGACCCCGCTTTCAACTCTCTCGCATCTGCATAAGGCGAAAGATACTCCCTTTTCTGAAAATTCTCAATCTGCCCACCGTATCGATACACTTTCTTGTAATCCGGAGGAAACTTCATCGGAAACGCTAACGAAAGCCTCCCCGGAACATGATTTTCGGCTTTCGTGATGCCCGTAACTTTCTTTTCCACTTCAGTAACAGACCAACATGGGTTCCAAGAAACAAGCTTTAAGAACTCAACATCATCCTCATCCTTCAAAACCCGAAAACAATCCGGATACTTATGCACCCAATGCTTTCGAAAATCATATGGCAGCCCTAAATCCCTCCTAAAATGAGCAATTTTATCCAAAGGTAAAATCTTGTTTACAGACATCATTAACAACCTTGTTACATGCTCCACTGCCTTTCCCTCATTCTCTGCTATTAATCTTTCTTCTTCTTCAACCAATTCTTCGCCTTTCGCGGTTAACCCGACCCATGTGGTGCCTCTTTGGTCCTTATACATCTCGAACAGCTTCGGCGATTTGCGAATAAAGTCTGATATTTTGTGGGGCTTTGGCAGATTGAGCTGGCGCCTGTGTTGATCAAGAGACCTGATGGGAATAACTTGTTCGGGTTCTTGCTTTAATAATTCTAATAGAAAGAGGATTTTGGATGCGATTTTGTGCTTTTCGACTGCGATTTCGAGGGCGTGGACTCGTTTCTGTTGGCTTCTGTCTTGAACCCGTTTGCTTGTTGTCATTAATCGTGTAACCGAGGGTAGGTATTGAGGGTTTTTGAAGGGTTTAATGAGTTGGTTTGCCATTTGATCATGGGTTGCCCAACAGGTGTTTGTGAAAATGCCTGACTGAAGTGATGTGTGAACTGGATCAGAAATGGCGAAATATTGTTGTAGAGGGGATGAATTGCACCAGAAATCGATTGAGTAACAAGAATTGATTGAAAAGAAGAAGCAATACGAACCTCAGTGGATTGAAGGAGGAGCAAACTAGGGTTTATAACGGTTGTGGTGGGGTTTAAACGAAGTTATTCAGTTCAATTCCTTCGCAAAAAATTCCACAAAACAAAACCAAAATTGTTAGAGATTCACTATGAACGTTAATGTTTTTAGAGTAAATTACAAGTTTTGTCCTTTATCTTTACATCAAATTTCAGGCGCTGTCCTTTAGCCAAAAAGTTGACAGGCGGTGTCCTTTATGTTGCCAAATCTTGCAAGTTTTGTCCTTTAGGCCAAACCCAGTTAGATTTTTTAGTTAAATCTAGTCATGTGCAAGGCACATGAGGGTGTTCTTGTCATTTTATATTACCAGGGACTATTGAGTAAATAAATTATAACTAAGGGACTTTTGTATAAAATATAAAAAAATAAAAACCTTTAACCCCCCTCTCTCTCTGTAAACTCATCTCTCTGTTCTCTAAACTCATCATCTGAAACACAGGAGATCCCATATATGCATTTTTCCTCTCAAATTCATCCAATGAAGCCAT
This sequence comes from Helianthus tuberosus, assembly GCA_030545235.1. Classification (NCBI taxonomy): domain Eukaryota; kingdom Viridiplantae; phylum Streptophyta; class Magnoliopsida; order Asterales; family Asteraceae; genus Helianthus; species Helianthus tuberosus. The sequence continues at coordinate 5,344 of JARYGA010050182.1, read as the reverse complement.
CATTTGGTGGAATTCTCCCACCATCTAAACCTCTAGATCCTTCACACCTGACTAATTCATCTCAATTTCCCCCCTTGGACATCCCCAGCCGCCATGTTACCTCTGCGAACCCTAATCCCCCACCTTCCTCGCATGGAAATGGAGCGGCTATTGATAATGTCCCTTCCTCATCTGTAACTGGGAACAGGGAGGTGATGGTGGTTCAGTCCTGCAGTGGGTGGGGCGAGTGGTGATAGTGAAGGTTGTGGGGAGGTGGGAGGTGATGGTGGTTCAGTTCGTGTTTACAGAGACCATGTTTGGAATTTTGGGTGATTAATGTATAGAGAAAGATTCAATCTTTATGTACTGAATTATGTATTGTTTGATTATTATTATTATTATTGGGGGTTAGGTTTTGACAAGGTGAGGGAATAAGAATTGAAGATGGGTAGTTGCAGTGAGGATGAAGAAGATGAGTTTTTCGACGCCCGTAAGGTGTTCGGTTTAATGTCTGACTCGGATTCCGATTGTTCTCCAGAGGATTGTTCTACTTCGGGCTTCGGGTATGGTTATTGGGTTGGGAATTTGGACAGTGTTGATGCTCGGCGTGATAAGTTCTTGAGATTCATGGGTTTGAATTCAAGATGGCTTGTAAATAGAGATAGAGAAGAAGAATATGAAGATGTTTTTGTTGATGAAGTAAGAGACAACATCGAAGTTATCTTGCCGGAAAATTTAAGATCTCAAGATGAGTTTTTGTTTAGGAATCAGTCGTTAATTGATTGGTCGAGTAAATCGATGGAGTTGGTATCTTCTACATCTGTGAAAGATCATCTTAGAGTCACAACTGTATATAAGGATGAATCTGATGAAGACAATGAAGACTTGAGTAAGCCTAATTTCGGTTCATCTTCTCGGCAGTCATCGAGAAAAGAAGGTGAAACCGTTAGTTTGGTAGATAAAACGAAGAAAGTGAAAAAGGGCTGGCTCCAAAAGCTAAATGCTATGGCTCGAATCACAGATAAACACGGTGAAGGGTGGTGGTTGTAGATGATGAAAGGTGGTAGTGGTGGTGGTGGAGGATGGTGGTGAGAAGTGGTTCCTAATTTCAGAAATATATATATATATATATATATATATATATATATATATATATATATATATATATATATATATGGTTATAAAAATAATATCTTAAATTATTTTATTTTATTTTTACATAATAGCCCCTTGATATAATTTATCTTACACAATAACCCCTTGAATGCTGAAATTACAATAGCGCCCTCATGTGCCTTGCACATGACTAGATTTAACTAAAAAATCTAACTGGGTTTGGCCTAAAGGACAAAACTTACAAGATTTGGCAACATAAAGGACACCGCCTGTCAACTTTTGCGCTAAAGGACAGCGCCTGAAATTTGATGTAAACATAAAGGACAAAACTTGTAATTTACTCATGTTTTTATTAGCGGCGGAGTTTGGACAGAAACTCGGTGGGGCTCAACTCTTAAAATCCAAATTGGTGGGGTCTACTCTTAAAAGTTCAATATTTTACACTAAAAAAAGAAATTTTCGGTAAAATTAACACTACGAGAAAAAAATCAGCAGGGATCGGGTCGTGTTTTATTGAAGTGGCTTAAAGCTCGTCTATAGTTACACAACTTAGAGCTGTAGACGAATTTATTAATTTCAATTCCTTCGCAGCATAAATTCTACAAAACCAAACCGACGATACATGCTTAAAGCTCCAGTGTCAACGTTAAAGTTACACAACTTTCGTTATGTTTTACAGGATCAAATACAAATGCTTCTAAAAATAAGAAGTCGTACAAAATATAGCAAACGGACTCCGATTGACCTCATTCAAGCGCCATTGGAACGGTCTCGTCAAACTCTACGATGTGAGATTTTAGGTTTTCACTTTTGGATTTATAGGTTGAAGATTTTAGAATTTTTGTTTATTATCATTATGTCTTATCTGTATTTGTGTCATTGTGTCTTTTTGCGACTCATTGTGTCTTTTTTCCTCGACATTGTGTTATATTTTGCTCGACATTGTATTATCTTGTGCAATCCATTGTGTCTTTGTACATTTCTTATTTTTAGGGGGCCTTTGTAGAATAACTTAACCCTATGTTTTAGCTGTATGTGATTTTTTTTTTATAAATGTTCATATATTTTACAATTAAGTTACTCAATGAAATATATATATATATATATATATATATATATATAGGAAGGTTCATTGGGGAACACTAAAAAAGTGGGGAACAGCGGGGAACCGACTCAAACGAACTCCAATTGGACTCATTCCAGCGGCATTGGAACCAGCTCGTCGAACCCTAACTAAGATCTCTTAACCCTAAATCCTAACTCCTAAACTCTAAACCCTAAAACTAAAAAATAAGGCTAAAACCTAAGCTAAACCGTAAAATCTAAACTATAAACCCTAAAAGCTAAACCCTAAAGGCTAAACCTAAAGCTAAACCCTAAACCTTAAAGCTAAACCCTAAAAGCCAAACCCTAATATATTTAGGGTTTAGGGGTTATGATTTAGGGGTTAGGGTATATAGGGGAAGGTTCATTGGGGAACACTAAAAAAGTGGGGAACAGCGGGGAACCGACTCAAACGAACTCCGATTGGACTCATTCCAGCGGCGTTGGAACCGGCTCGTCGAACCCTAACTAGGATCTCTTAACCCTAAACCCTAAATCATAACTCCTAAACTCTAAACCCTAAAGCTAAAAAATAAGGCTAAAACCTAAGCTAAACCGTAAAATCTAAACTATAAACCTAAAAGCTAAACCTTAAAGGCTAAACCTAAAGCTAAACCCTAAAGCTAAACCCTAAAGCTAAGCCCTAAACCCTAAAGCTAAACCATAAACCATAAAGCTAAACCCTAAGGTTAAACCCTAAAGCTAAACCCTAAAAGTCAAACCCTAATATATTTAGGGTTTAGGGGTTATGATTTAGGGTTTAGGGTTAAGAGATCCTAGTTAGGGTTCGACGAGACGGTTCCAACGCCGCTGGAATGAGTCCAATCGGGGTTCGTTTGAGTCGGTTCCCCACTGTTCCCCACTTTTTTAGTGTTCCCCAATGAACCTCACACTATATATATATATATATATATATATATATATATGGGAATGTTCTATGCAGAACACTAAATACTGCGAGAACACGCAGAACAAAATGAACCACTCATTATTTTCAATCCTAAAAACCTAAAAAGTAAATGTAAATGTTATAAATGTAAGATTTATTGTTTCTTACACTAGAATTGGAAACAAAATATAAAAAATCTTCAGTTTTTAAATAACCTACACACATGTAGGTTATGTATAGGCTAAATTACCTACATGTATGTAAACTATGTGTAGGGAAAAATAAATGATTTTTTAATGTATATATAATACACATATGAATGTAAGAAACATAAAATTTAAGAAATATGAATCTTAAATCCCAAAATTTAGTGATTTAGAGTTGTTCTTTTTGTTCTCGCAATAATTAGTGTTCTATAATGATCCTTATCCTATATTATAAAGCATTTCCCTAGGGACTTCTTAAAAATTAAGAATATATATATATATATATATATATATATATATATATATATATGAATCTTAGTTGATAAAAACACTTAATAACAGAAAAAAAAATTATGTGACTTTAGTTGAATACTTGAAAAACTTGGTTAATATTGCATAAAATATTAATTAGAATTTATTAGTTAGGGTTTATTATTATATCAAATAGTGTTCGAGATCTTCAAATCCTCTAAGTATGATATTTTGTCTAATATAAGGTTACCACATAATTTTATTATTATGAGCATATCTTAATATAGTTAGAAAATCGAGAAGACCATGTTCAGGTAGATGGCGACAACAGACAACTCAGGGAGGTCTTACATAGACATTCGATCAACCCTGGATAGTGTGGTTCGTAGCCTAGGAACCTTGAGTAACAATCAACGGCTCAAAGCTGTAACATCCCGAAAACGGGTTTGGTAATTAAATCCCGTTAATCCTAAAGAGTGGGTAGAATACTGTTAGCAGAAAAGATTAACCCAGAAATTATTAGGATTTAAATAAATAAGCCTAATAATAAATAAAAAGAGAGCAAACGACTTGAGAAGACAAAGTTCATAAGGAGCCCGAGTTAATGGGACTTAAAATAAAACGGGTTTTTTAACTTCCCGAACCTACTAAGTTAGCTATGAATAATTAACCTAGTTAGTAATATGAATTTAAGTGATAAACTATGAGTTATAGCCTCATATGATCAAAAATGAAACATGAAGGACTAAAATGGCAAAATGGGCAAACATGTTTTATTAAAAATAAGAATAAAACACAACACACATACACACACTAAGTGTGTGTGTGTGCGCGCAGGAACGATCAGGAGCCCAAGGGGGTTCTTTCAAAACCCTAAAACTCATAAAATCCAACCAAATCGAAGGAGAATCAAGCTAAAATTTGGGGCTTTAAATAAATTCGTGATCACTCAAGCTAGGAGATCACAAGGTAAGTCGAATTTCGTTACTTGGTGATATCTTAAAATTCTGATTAACACTCATGAATTGAAGTTCATGTTTGAATGTTGAATGTATGAGTGTGGTTATGTTGAAACCATGTCTAGGAACAAACCCTAGTTAAAATTTGATGATTTGGTATAGAAAACTAGGAAATTGATGATTACCCTTATATGTGCTAAGTGGGTTTTAATGTTATGATGAAATTGATGATAAGACTATGTTTAGAATCATCATGCATGATAATGTTAAGAAGGTGTTTGATTAAATCATGAATTTGGATACATGATCATAAATGACTTGAAATGGGTTAAGTATGCTGTGATGAAATCCATGTTTAGAAACAAGTCTAGTTAATAGTGTCGGAAAAATAGAAATTCGAAAATTACCTATACATATGTTAAATGGGTATTGTAACTAGATGATGAACACATGAATTGTTGATGTTGAAAATAGTGTTAAACCGACCTATGATAGAGTTTGGTAAGAAAAGTAGTATAAAGGTTCATAAGGCATAAAGGTTATGATCTCGAATGACTAACATATCCACCTTATGAATACTATATGATAGTTGACGCTTGACAAGCTAGGAGGAGGCTTGGGAAAGAAACGGGTCAAACAGATCAAGTCCGAAAAGAAAAGCGTCGCTTGGATGCGAGGTAAGTGAAACTTACACCTTTTAGTAGAATACATGTATATTCTATAAGTTGTAAATATGATAAAGATGAAATTCAAGATATGGTTCCCGACACGAAATAATACAAGTCGAAACTAATATAAAGGATAAAAACCATGTTTAATGGTAAATAGAGGTAAGACGG
>JARYGA010050181.1:0-24592 GCA_030545235.1 Helianthus tuberosus | reverse complement strand
TGTCTATGACAGAAGACTCATGCTATATAGGTGTGTACGATGCTTAGATGTATACAGTTTTGTGACATGTTAACCGATATAGCGTTTTCCAGCTGCTTTTAAGTGCTACCACAACTCTGCAAACTTAATAATAATAATAATAATAATAATAATAATAATAATAATAAGATCTGGGCCCTTCATTTTTGCTCTTTCTTTAATGCGATGTACACATGCGTATTCTGACTTTGCTCTGTTTTTAATGCAATGTACACATGTGTATAGCATCCGTTTTTCGTGATATCTTAGTTTTTTTTTTTTTTTTTTTTTTTGTGTATTGAATTTGTAAAGTTGTTGATGTACACTTGTGAATTATGCAAAGTATTAGTTGTTGAGTTTTTTTTTGTTCAATTCTTTGATTTTGCTCTGTTTTTAACGCGATGTACACATGTGTATTCTGCTTTTGCTCTGTTTTTAATGCAATGTACACATGTGTATTCTACTTTTTGCTCTAATTTTAACCCAATGCACACATGTGTATAGCGTCTGCTTTTGTGATATCTCATAATTTTTGGTGTATTGAATGTGTAAAGTTGTTGACGTACACTTGTGAATTATGCAAAGTATTACTTACTGAGTTTTTTTGTGCTATTTTAGGAAATGTCGTTAACGAGAAAAGTGGAGATGAAAGGTCGATAAGGATGATTCACGTATGAGGTCGATAAGGATGATTCACGTATGTTTGTTTGCTTGGCCGATAAGGATGATTCAGCATACAACGTGGCGAATAGTTGTAAAAGATTATGGTTTTTGTTTTTCGATTATGTTGGGTTTATTGTTTTTACGAAACTGGAACTTGTAATTATATGTTTTTTGTTTGGTTTGGAAAACATTATGGAACTTGTAATTTGTTAAATATAAAATAGTTTTACGGGTATTGTTTCTATGTATGTATTATGTAGCTAATTACACATATGTATGATGCTGAGTACACATGTGTACTGTTCTATTTATATCCAAGTGCACATGTGTATACCGTTGAAATACGAAGGTTACGTGGATCTTAAAAATCAAAATTCGAATTCTGGTGATGAATCTGAAATAAAAATTAAAATTGAAATATGGTGATTTGTTGTTTGTTTTGATAATTATCTTATTAATAAATAAAACAAAATGTGGATAATGAATTTAAATTAGGAAAGATGTAACTTAATTCAATTATTAAAATAATGATTTAAATCTATTTTTTTACACAATTACAATCCTACCCTTAACAACTAAAAAGGAAATCAAGGGTCCAGATTTGTTCACGCAGTTCACTCTTGGGAGGTTGTTCACGCTGGAACCCTACCCTACACATATATATATATATATAAATAAAAAAACCCTCAAAACTCTGCATACACTCTCTATCTCTAACACCCTTCTGTCTCTCTCTCCCTCTCGAACAACCCATTGATTCATTCCCTGTGACAACTCGTAATTCAGAACTTTTCTTTTTACCTTGTTGTAACGTGTGTGAACCTCATGTGATTGTTAGATATGCTGATTTTAATGAAATGATTATAAGTTGATTTTTATGTGTTACGTGTACTGTATTATGAATATAAGTAAATAACAAATCCTCGTCGCACAACACAACCCAACCGCACAAGACTATGTTGGGTCGAACATCTCATCCTTGTCGCACTCTTCACTCGGCCCACTATGATTAAACTCGAAACCAAAGGGGCAGCCCATGCAAGGGTTCGGTCACTCCCCAATTTAAGCCAACACATAACCCTAATGAGGTTTTGTTTCTTCACTATTTTGCAAGACACTCAAACACACCAAACCCTATTCTTTCCCTCTTCTCTTCGAAGAACTGACGGCAGCCCCTCTCCCTTCTCTCGAAGCTTTTCCGATCCAATCCTACTTTTCGTTTAGTATTTTGATACGCTTGATGGTGTGATTGTCGATATATTGATTGCGAGGATCACTGTGTGAAAAATAGGATTACATGCTAGTAGTTGTGTTGATGAAATAGGGTTCGGATTCAATATATGTATATATGTTTGTGCGATGAAACTGCTTGGGGTTGATGGTTTATATAATGATTCATGAGAACCTAGGACCGAATACATGCTAAAAGGATGCGACCTTGATTACATGTTAGTCGATTATTAATGTTCATGACTTAGGTTGCATGCTAGTGTGTGAAATCGTTATTTTGAGTGGTCCGAATTAATGTGTTTGGATGTTACTAATTGTTGTTCTTGACCAGATTGTTAATTGGTAATTAGGGTTCATAAGAAATAATGGAAATCCCTTGGTTTGATCGATTAAAGGAATAATTGGAAACTGTCGAATTGTTAGTAATGGATTGCATGATTTTAGGAAAGTTGTAACCGATCGCACAAGCTTGTTGACCGTACAAGATCAGGTCAATGAAGCCTGATCGCACAAGGGCAATCGCACAAGCCCTGGTCACACAAGACAGTCGCACAGGATCGGTGCAACTGTTTAAGCTCACTGTATAAATTGGAATTTCATGATCGCACAAGTCTTGGGCCACACACAAATGTTTGAACCTCATATATGTTTTTGGGCCAATCGGCCCAGCCCAGTCGCACAAGCCAATTGTAATCGCACAAGATTAATTGGATCGCACAAGTTGATTATCCGTTTAATTGTTTGGGCTGTATAGTTTTGGGTTGCATGTTTTGGGCCAGGTTTGCTTTGGATCGCACAACCCGTTGTGAGTCGCACAAGATTGTGCTGGACGCACAACAGGTTGGGCCTAGTATTGTTGGGCTTCAATTAGTGAATCGCACAAGGCTGTTGGGCCATTAAACTTGTGCGAGCCTAATCATTTGAGTCGCACAAGTTTGGTTATGATATGTACTTGACTGTTAACGTGTTGAATATGTTTGCCATGATCATTGCGTGTTGTAACCTGTTAGTTATGTGTAAACCTATGTGCACTACTTGAACCTAGACCTGACTTGTATGGTAACCATGTTAGGACGTGGTTGACCACTAGCAGCTCGATTTGACCTTTCTGTGTATCTGCCGAGCTAACCTAAGGTGAGTTCACATTTTCTACAAAGCATGGTAATTCCCGGTGGGTTGGGAATGGGTTAAGGAATATGGATTCCTCGTCCTTCTTGGGTAGGACAGTATGGGTTAAGGAATATAAATTCCTCGTCCTCTTGGGACAGTCTTAAGCTTACTAGACAAAACTCTATCATGAAGTCCCTCATTTTTATATCGACTTAATCGCCGGGCCAATGGCGAACGGGTCATTAGTTATATAGCGCTATTAGGTTTGACAAGCCTCACACCGTGCCGCAGAGGACGAGAGTGGACTAATGGATCTGGGCACGTCAATGATGATAGACATTGACGCAGGGCACATAAACATGACTCCAGTCAGTTGTCGATATGGTAACGAGTCTAGTAGTATAAACATGGGGTAGCCCCCACGGCTGGATAGCCAGAGTAAATGGGATTAACCAACTTATGTTTTCAAACATGGGGTAGCCCCCACGGCAAGTGAGCCAGTTAATGAGAAACTATGGTTTTTGGAACAACTTAAAATAAACACCCAACTGTGAACTCGCTCAACTTTGTTGTTGACTCGTTACTACATGCTTTGTAGGTCATTAGGAACTTAGCTGGAGCTTGCATGGGGAAGAGTCGTTGTGGGATATGGACTGTTAAGTTCCATGTTAAACATATGAACTTTAAAACTTATGTTTTGGTCTTACATTTTATGCTTCCGCTGATAACTTGAACTTGGTTGATTTGTTTTGGACACCAATTATATTGTGGTTGGTTTTATCTTTATTATTATACATTGTTCAATATGATTGGTGGCTTGATCCTGGTCATGTCACGCCTCCTGCGGTGATACTCCGCTTGTGGATTTTGGGGGTGTGACAGATTGGTATCAGAGCCATTGGTTATTGTGAACTTGGTTTTAAAAAGGGAAAAGCTTTTTGATAAACCAGACTATAACCTGTACAATGCTCAACGATCCACAACGACACTTCGCTCCACGTGCAAGACTCAACACTATAGGTGATATGGTTTGTTTTGTATTGCCTGCCTGTTAGTTAAAGTAGTACATTTGATCATGGTATGCTTAGTTAGTGTAACAATTGCTGCTTGAAACCTTGCTTGCTTGCTCTCTTCTGTCATCCCATGCTTGCGCATTTTCACGACACCTTTCTTACTTGTGTTTCCTTCGATGTGAAGATCATGAGTGGACGTCTGAACTTGACTCAAGCCCAGCTGACAGCTCTAATCAATGAACGAGTTGCTGAGGCACTCGCAGCAGCCCCTGCAGGAGGTATAACCTGCCATTTCGACCTATCCTAGGATGTTTAGATCCTACTCTCGCGAACCAACTCTTGTGCTTAACCTTGTCTTTTCTTTCTCGCGCGACAGGTCAACATGCTCAGCCTCCTGTGTGTACGTTCAAGACCTTTATGGACTGTCGACCTAGTACCTTCAGTGGTACAGAAGGAGCTGTAGGTCTCCTCCACTGGTTTGAGAAGCTCAAGTCTGTCTTCGAAATGTGTGAATGCCTGTGGCTAGTAAGGTGAAGTTTGCTACGTGAACTCTTGAAGTTGTTGCACTCACATGGTGGAACGCTCAGGTTCAAATGCTAGGGTTGGCAGCTGCTAATGCCACCCCATGGAATGACTTCAAAGATCTGCTCAACTTTGTTGTTGACTCGTTACTATTTGCAGGTCATTAGGTACTTAGTTGGAGCTTGCATGGGGAAGAGTCGTTGTGGGACATGGACTGTTGATTTCCATGTTAAACATATCAACTTTAAAACTTATGTTTTGGTCTTACATTTTATGCTTCCGCTGATAACTTGAACTTGGTTGATTTGTTTTGGACACCAATTATACTGTGGTTGGTTTTATCTTTATTATTATACATTCTTCAATATGATTGGTGGCTTGATCCTGGTCATGTCACGCTTCCTGCGGTGATACTCCGCTTGTTGATTTTGGGGGTGTGACATTCCCCTATTTCCAAGAACCCTCAAAACCCCCAAATGACCCCCAAAATCAACCAAATTTGAAGGAGATTCCAAGTCTTGAACCTCAAAATTTGAAGAAAATCACCCCCTTTTATGGCGTCAATGTGGTTCTGGGTTCGCCTGCGTTTCGATGCCGGTGCACTCACCGGTGCTTCTTCCAAGATTGTTACTGCGCCTCTTGACCGGATTAAACTCATCATGCAGGTGATTTGTTCACTGGATTTTGTAGCTTTTGTTCACTGAGATGACTGGAGATACATGATTTTTTTGCTTTGATTTGAAGTTGAATTTGTGAATTTGAATTTTTAGGGTTTGGATCAAATGATGGGTTGCAGAAACTGAAGTTGAATTTGTGAATTTGAATTTTTAGGGTTTGGATCAAATGATGGGTTACAGAAACTGAAGTTGAATTTGTGAATTTGAATTTTTAGGATGGATACAAGGACGGTGGTGGTAGAGGATGTAGTGGCGGTGGTGTGGCATTGACGCCAATGGGAAGGTGAGTGGTGGTGACGACGGCGGTGGGGACAGTCAATGGAGGTAGAAGATGATGATGATGATTCAGTGTTGATGGTGGCGGTGGGTGGCGGTGAACGATGTAGTGGCGGTGGGGTGGGTGTTGATGGTGGTGGTGGTGGTGAGAAGGGGGAGGAGGTGGCGGTGGTGGTGCTTGTGGCGGAAGAAAGGAGAGAGGGAGAGAGAGAAAGAGAGAGAGGGGGAGAGAGTAATGGGAGAACGGTTAATTTATATATATATTAATGCTTAAATGACAATTTTGCCCCTGAGGAAAAGGACAAAATAAAAGGGTTTTTTTTTTTTTGAGAAATCTGAGTTGATTTTATTTTTGGACCAAAATGGCACAAAATTGAAACCATAGGAACCAAAATGAAAGTTTTTGACTAAAGTGATAAAACTGGCCAAACCTCAAGGACCAAAATGCCAGTTATGTAACACAAATATATTCTATTAGAACCTCAAGCTTGGATGTAACTTGTAAAGATCGAATGACTCGTCTATAAATTTGAAGTTCAATGAATTGAGTTTGATTTGAGCTTGACCGTAACTACATATAAATTTCGATGAGTTTGAAAAAATTTAAGTCAAGTTCTTATAGACTTTAACTTAGACTTGTATACAGTTTGCATAGGGAAGAGTCGTTCAAGAGGCTAGATGGTATGGGGATCGTCCCTACCCCGTCTTGCCCCGGCACCGTCCTACACACCATTTCCGGAGCCTCGTCCGCGTCGTCTCCGTCGGCCAGAAGAAGTTGAAGCCGGGTCTCCACCTTCTCAAACACACATATACATACAACATATATATTTTTATCATCATTCTCCATTTCCTCAGATCCATCCCCTTTAGACCCATCTTCACACCCATTCTACGTGACTGAACATCCTTTGTGAACTACCCTCTCTCTCCCCAAGTAGCCTAAATAAATTCTCCCAATATACATCTGTTTAATTAATGTCCTAAAGATTCAAAACCTATTTTTCGTCATTTCTAAAAAAAATAAAGAAAAAATCCATTGGATTCAAAACTTATTTTGCGTAAATCAATTACGAAATTTTTTTAGAATCCCTAAATAATATGAACTCGATATTTGAGTCGTTTACGCCCATAATAGTATACGATTCCATAACGGGGTATGATAAATACACCAAATATATGGATTAATATACCAAATTATTCAAACTTGGTAATGATTAAGTACTTTAATACATTATATTTTATTTTAAAATCAAAAGTAATAATTATGTTTTTTATATTATTTTATTTTATAATACTTTTGTTACTTTTTTATATTTTGTTATACTATTATTAGTATTAGTATTAGTATTAATATCAATATTAATAATTTTTTTTAATGGCAAAGGTTACATAACACTGCTCTTAAATTACACCAAATTTTACCTACTGCCAGGAATTGAACCCTGGTCTCTCCCCAAGAGGCACAAAGCCTCTACCACCCCACCAAAGTGGTGATGGCTAATAAATAAATAAATAAATAATCAAGACACTTTATTATAAACACGAAAGTGAAAAGATTTATTATAAATAAATAAATAAATAACGAGTCTCTAATAAAAAAAGTAAACGTGCAAACATTAAAACAATTAATCACCTAGATCGACAAAATCACTTTTACGACAATAAAGTTGGGTATATAATTCTAGACGCCACCCATGCATTGTCTCCCATCCAGCCGCAGACATACTAATGTTGCTTCATATATGTTTTATAATTAACAAAGACATTTATCTTATTTTTTTTCAAAGCACCATAACTTTATAAATGTCATTTAGAATTGTTTTTGCTGATACGAAACACCATAGCTTTACATATTAACCATCTTAAATTAAAAAACTAAAACATTTATATGATAAACTGTTGTCTTTTAATATTTTTACACATTTCAGACCACTCTTTATTCAACTTGATTGGTTTAAAAGTTGAATAATTTATTCAAAAACATTTGTCAAGTCTGTGTGTTATAACAAAGATTAAGAAAACTCATTACATAAAAGTTGGATTGTATAAAAAATACTTTAAGTTCACTTCAAAAATAATATAAAAGCTAAAAGCTAATGATTGTAATTAATAATTAAAAAATAAAATAGAAATATTAGGTAATTAATGCTTTGGGTAATTAATGTTAACATTTTTCTCTCTCCTACCCACATTTCTCTCTCCTGAAAGGTTAACTTTTGGGTATATTTAACAACAGCCTTCATAACTTCTTTTATTAATCGGATTTATCTCGACCAACCGACGCCGGAAGTGCTCGACGATGAGCCACATCTCGGAATAGCGGGCAAGGTTCCTTGGCTCTCACCATTGGTAGTGATCCTGTTGGCTACCTTTCCTCATATTCAGGTTGTTGCTTAATCCATTCACCTTTCGGGCCGGTTAGTCTACTTTTCTTCGTAGCCGTTTTCTTTCGGTGTGTTTCGGGTGGAGATTGCCGGCTTCTTGATTGCTTAGTGGGTCTGTTACCGGTCGCAGCTATCTTGTATAGTTCAGCTAGACGGGTACGAATCCCATTAACCTTTTAAAGATCCGTGTAATCTGCATTCCTGGTCTTTCTCATGGCTCGTGGGGGTAATAGAGGTTACCTTGGAAAGGGTTGTTACGGAAGGTCTCTTAGAGAAGATGGCTGGAACACTGTTCTCAGCAAGAAACAAGTTAGAGAGCAGAAAGCTTTTGCCAATATGGAATTCCGGCTACGTAATGCGACCTTGTTTTTCATATCTAGTCTGCCAGCCTCATGCACCCGCTCCACGTTGTGGACGGTTTTTGGTCACTTGGAAAATCTGGAGGATGTTTTTGTGCCTTTTAAGAAAGACAGAGCAGGCAACAAATTTGGATTCATCAAACTGTCTAATGTTAGAGATCCGGCGAGTTGGATTAATGAGCTTAAACAAGTTCGAATAGACGGAGCGGTGATCGATGTTAAGTTAGCAAAATTTGATAGAGATGGTTCTAAGATTGAAGTTCAGAATTCGGGAGAAAGAGTGTCGGTTTTTGCTAGACCATACAACGGTCCAGCAGTGACAAAGGAGCCAAGGGTTAACGGGACGGGATCTTTTCAAAACAGGGACCATAGATCATATAGCTCAGTGGTGAATGCGGCTAGCCAAAATGGTACTATTGATCTACCTCCGATGAACTCCGAAACAAAAAAAAAGGTGGGAATTAAAGTCGTTGATCGGCGAAGTTAAGGATATAGACACCTTCAATAACCTAAAGGACCACCTCTCGAGTCTAATGGATGAGGGGATTGAGCTTAGATACTTTGGAGGCCTTAAGGTGATGCTTAGTTTCAGTAGTCCAGTGGAAGCGGATGTGACAACCGGTAATTTACGGCTCTTAATTACGTGATTAACAGGCGATTAACGCAATAATAAATAGTGATTAAGTCGAAGATTGACTTAATTAGGCCCTTGGAGTGCCCAGGAACGTTTGATCAGCTATACAATACGCGTATGAAGATTCGCGTGGAATCTGCGAAACATCAAATGACAACGGACTGAAACCGTACGAAATACTGACGACACCGACAAATATGGACGTTACACGAATATTTTATGCTTATGGAGTTTGGGTCGCAATATCAGGTCTCATAGGAATTACGGGCTACTTACACTTAAGATGGGCTTGTGGGCCCTGGGCCCAAGCCCAAAACCCACAAGCCTAAGCCTGCACATAATATATTAGATATCTTCAAAATCTTATAAAAGATTTAAGAATCTTATCAAAATCTCTACAAAAGATTTTGTAGATCTTGATGGTACACACAAAATCCATACAAGATGTATACACATAAGACATAAGGAAGGAACATTAGTCATTACCCACATAAAAGATTATAAAACCCCTCCATCTCTCGGTTATGTATCAGGCAAACCAAACACCTTCATCTCCTACCTCTCACCTTCTACCCTCTCTCTCTATGACTTAAACAAACACAGAGAATGGCTTCTCTTCTCCTTCATTTTAATTGCCCCTGCCAAACACCCCATACTTCTCGGTCATTTTCACAAAACAACAAATACACACACAATTAAATTGAAGGGACCTCATCATCCTAAGTTCAATCAAACACAACACACAGCTCTATTATCACCCTCCTTCTCTCGATGACTGTCCGACGGCTCCGAGGAGGAGCCAGCGCCGGTTCACCGGCCACGCATACCCCCCTCTTCTCCTTCCTTTCTCCGGTAAAATAACAACCAGCCCCTACCCCCCTTTTTGTTCGATCTGGATTTACGGACCACCACCACCACGAACCGGTGGTGGTGCGGCGGCGATACCCAGCAGAGAGGGAGACGAGAGAGAGAGGCTGAGAAGAGAAGGAACCGCGGGTCGAAATCTCGGACCGGCGGTCGGTTCGTTTAACCGGCGGTCCATGTCTTTATCCGGCAAGTTATCCGGTTCCGGGTTCAACTTGTTTCGGGCTCGAGTCAGTTTTGGGGATTCAAGCAACAGAGAACGAGATGGAGACTCGGACCACCGGTCAGTTTGGTTATCCGGCGGTCCTCGACATTATCCGATGGGTTTCACGGTAGGTGGTTCAACGGTTCGGTTTCGAGGTGTATTGTGGCTCGGTTCAGTTTCAGGTATGTGGTTCAAGACCTCGGGTCAGTTCGGGTCCTTCAAGGCCAGCAGCATCTCGGGTTCAAATTGGTTACGGGTGAGTTTTGGTTCGGTTCGGGTCACGCGGTTCAGTCAGCGGCTCAGTTCGGTGGACTCAGTCAGCGAGTCAACTCAGTCAAGCGAGTCAACTCAGTTGACTCGGTCAACTAGTCAACTCAGTCAATGGTTCGGGTCAACAGTGGTCGAGTTTGGTTCGGGTCAAGCGCGGATCGGACGGGTCAGATTTCACTCGGCGGGTCGACTCGGTCAAACCAGTTGACTCAGTCAACTCATTCAAACGTCACGCCACGAAGACGCGGTAAAGAATTTAGGACGCAAACATTAATCTCGTTAATTATTTTGTTATTTTGTAGTGATAACGAGCTCGAACCGATTTAACTATAATTTACATTCGATATATATATTTGACAAAATTACATATAGTTGAATCTTGATTAAATTGTGTTGAATTTTTGAAAATAAAACGACAACTTGTGTTGTCGGGGGCGTCCAAAAACAGAGGAAACTCTGCCCGTTTTTCTAGAAAATCCGTAAAACGAAACACGTTTTTAATATAAAGACACTTTATATACAAGTGTATAATATTTTCGACGACACTTTACAAACATACGAAAACGGCAATTCTTTATAAAATAAATATGTTTTATATATTTATTTCAAACGTCAAACAAAAACAACGATTCTTTTATAAAATAGATATAACTTATCTATTTATTTCAAACGTCGTACAACGTGGATTTGTTTTTAAAAATAAATATAGTTTTATATTTATTTCAAACTTCGAACTACTCGATGATTCTATCTCAAAATAAATATAATATTTTATATTTATTACGAACGCCGAAACGGCATATACATATATTTTGGCAAAAATATACAAGACGCAATATATATAATACGAGTTCATTATATAATACTTTCATACGAATATTCCTACATACTCAAACGACTTCTCGCGAAAGTTTAACTTCATCGTTTTCATTAAGTTAACAACGTACCGTCAAATCGTTTGATTAACGATTCGGTAGAGCTCGGTAACACGTAGATTTGTTACCGCATTAAATAGAAACTTATAAGATATTCCGTGTTAGGAATATTGTAGAATGCACGCTAGCGAGTCAAGTCTTGGAAACGACATCACGAAGTCGTATATAGCTAGCTTTGCACAGGAATATTCAGGTGAGTTCATAACCCCAACCTTTTTACGGTTTTACATTTTTCTAAATGTTTTCGGGGTGGAAAGACATGCACTTTTTGCAAAGCATACAAGAAATACATATTTCTAAACCATTTTACAAGCAAGTTTTAACTGACACAAATGGTTTACGAAAAGCTTATGTTTTATACCGGTTTTTCAAACAAGCGTTTACACACGAATTCTAGTTTTCTAAACTACGAGAAAATACAAATACAAGAGTATACAAACACATGAGAATTGATACTTGATATAAAGAATACAAGAACTGAAAAATTGATACTTGATATGATGAATACATAAACAAGAAGCACTCTTGGTGATAACTAGTACCAAGTATGATGCGTTTGAGGAATGATACGAGAAATAGTGTCACGAATAGGGTACCATAAGCACCATTAATCGTGTACATACTTAGACCGCATAACAAAAGGTTAGATCTAACGGGTGTCAGGGTAGCCCCACTCTTGGTGACAACTAGAACCAAGTAGTGTTTTTGTGTCTCAGTCGTGAATCGACTATAGAAAAATGCTATGGTTTGGTGACTTCCTATGTCGTGTCACATGTTAATGGCCTTGCAACCCATTAACAATCTTAATACATACAAGAAATACTTGATTTATACAAGATACATACAGAAATACTTGATTTATACATGAGTACGTGGTGTACACAAGAAATACTTGATTTATACAAGATACATACAGAAATACTTGATTTATACATGATACATACAGAAATACTTGATTTATACATGAGTACGTGGTGTACACAAGAAATACTTGATTTATACAAGATACATACAGAAATACTTGATTTATACATGATACATACATAAATACTTGATTGACAAATACAAGAGTTCACATACATAATGCGTTACCAATACAAAGTTTCTGTATAACATGACAAGAAAATGATTTTAAATTCGTTTTCTCATCAATACTTCAAAAACCGGTTATTCAAAAAGATTTATTTCAAATCTTTTACAAACAAACTATGAACTCGCTCAACTTTATGTTGACTTTTCTGCATGTTTCTTTCTCAGGTTACTTTTCAAAGTTATGGCATGGTTGGAATAGGAGAACCATGTGGAGTCGAGTACTTAGCGGCGTTCATTTTCTAAAAGACTTAGCTTGTTTGTTTCCGCTGTGCAATGAAGATACCAGTCCAGTCACGCCAATGCTCTGATATTTCGGGGTGTGACAGCGGAAGAGTTTCGTGTCCATAGATCAGCGGAGTGGGAGAAATGGTTTTCTAGGTTGTAGGTTTGGGATGGTATTCCAACGATATTTGAGAGAGTGGCCTGGGTAAAAGTGTTAGGAGTTCCGGTATCCCTTTGAGATAGGCATGTTTTTAATAAAATCGGGAAAAGATGCGGAAGACTTATCGTAAAATCAGAGGTTGAGGCTAACGACGACAACATGGCAGAGGATAGGTTGGCCATTTTAGTTCATATAGGGAAGAGAGTCGCTGAAGAATTCACAGTAAGATGGACAAATCAGTCATTGCAAGTTTGGGTGGAGGAGATATCGGGGCAGTGGTTCCCAGCGTTTCTGGAGTCAGATGAATCAGACGGGAAGTCGCAGGGGATATCTTCGGAATTCGAAAAGTCTCTGGCAGTAGGGGTTAGTGAGTCGAAGGGGTGCATGGATGATTTATCTTGCATGGGAAATAATAATGACGTATCATCTCCCAATGTCATGGAAAATGAACAAGTGTGGGCGGCTGGTGGGGAACAAAACAGCCCATAATACAGGAAATTATGATGAGAGAGAAAGAGAGGGGACCGAGATAAGATTTGGGAATTTGGCTAGCCCACTTAGAGAGCCCATGCCCTCTTCCCCAAGGCCCAGTTACATTACTAACAGGCCCAAAAGGCCGGGTATGTCCAATTCGAAGACCCGTAAGTTCCCAGTTCCAGACTTAAACAAAGGGGCGGAGATCTCGAGCAATTCGGACCCGTTCAATATAGATGAAATTTTCCGGTTGGAAAAGGAAGGTGGTATTCCCGGAGCTCAGAGAGAGATCGTCTCTCCGATCTTGGGAGATGATCACCAAAGTATTCCGTTGGAAGATCACACTAGGAGGGACCCTGAGACGGGTCTTGCCGATGAGATTTCTCCTGGTGCTCATGTGTTGCCGGTTAACGAAGATCAGGGAGTGCTTTTGGATGTGGATCTGGAAGTCATGGAGCACAACGATCAGGTCGAAGAAGACACCAGAAGAAACTTTGAGAAGGAAGTAGCGTAGTCCTTAGACTTTGGTGCTCGTCTGGGCATCGGGGTAAGGGGATTCGAAAATCACATAAAAAAACTAGTAAGTGGGGAGATGGACACAAATGGTGCTCAATGAATTTTATCTCAGTGAACATAAATGGGGTTTCCGATTCTCGAAAAAGTTTGTGGATTAAAAGTCTCAAAGGTTGCGTCAAGGCTGACTTCATCGGCATTCAAGAATCTCACCAAGGGGGGGTTTGATGATATTATGGTCCGTAGATTCTGGGATAACTCTAATTGCAAAGCGGTTTCAGTCGATTCGGTAGGAAGATCGGGTGGGTTGGTTTCCATTTGGAACCCAGATGTTTTTACCGTTGACTTCGTGGTGAAGAGCCAGAAATTTCTATTGACTTCAGGTAATATCATGGGAGTTGCTGAACGTATTAATATCATTAACATCCACGCTCCTAACGAGGCCGGCTGGAGAAGATTGTTTTGGGAGGAATTAGCAGGGCTGATTGCTAGTTACAACGGCATGTGGATTTTATTGGGGGATTTCAATGAGGTGCGTTCAGATGCGGAAAGGGTGAACTCCCGTTTTGACCAAGGATTTAGCGAGGCTTTTAATGGCTTTATTTCCAACGTTGGGCTTCTCAAATATTCTATGTCCGGAGGTATGTTCTCTTTTATTTTGGGTCATAGCGAGGTTAAGATGAGCAAACTAGACATATTTTTAGTTAATGATGCCTTTCTTAGCCTTTGGCCTAATGCGAGGATGTTGGTGCATAAAAGGGTTATTCCGACCATTGTCCGATCTCGTTATCTTGCTTGGCGGCCGATTTCGGCCCTATCCTTTTCAAATTTTTTAACTCGTGGATAGGGGACCCGAAGTTAGTTGAGATTGTGGACAGAGGGCTTTCTATTTCTGAGGCTGTGGGTAATAAGGACTTGGCTTTTGCGGGTTTACTCAAGTTTTTTAAACTAGAAATTAAAAAGTGGAGATCAGAGGTGAGGTTGGCTGAAAACAAGGAGTTAAAAGAAATGGAGAACAAAATCGATGAAATAGAAAACAAAGCTATTAGGGGGCCTTTGTCTGATGAAGACAAATGTACCAGAATTAATCTCAGGGTGAAGATAAACAATTTGTATTTGTGTAAAGCGAAAGACTTGCAGCAAAAATCCCGGGCTAACTGGTTAAAATTTGGCGATGTGAATAGTTCGTACTTTCATAAGGCCATTGAGATTAATTTGGCTAAGAATAGGGTCAATGGGATGATGTTTAAAAATAGGATGGTGACTGATCCAATGGAGTTAAAAGAGGAGATAAAGGCTTGGTTTAAAAAATTATTTGGTGAACCTATTCGTCGAAGGCCGGAGTTCATTAAGGATGGTTTACCTTGTCTATCGTCGCACAACGGAGTTTCTTTATGTGAACCTTTTTCGGAGAAGGAAATTTTTTCAGCTTTAAAAGGCTGTGACGGCAGTAAAGCCCGGGCCCGGACTAGTTTTCGCTGAAATTTTTCAAAGTATTCTGGGAGGGTCTCAAAGCCTTTTGGCTGGAGGTTTTTAAGGAGTTTCATTTGAGTGGCAAGATCAGCGAAGGGTGCAACTCTTCGTTCATTGCTTTAATTCTGAAATTGAAAGATCCTCAAAGTATTTCATATTTTCGACCGATTTCTTTGGTGGGGTCGATTTACAAAGTATTAGTCAAGGTTCTTGCTAACATACTCAAATTGTTTATTAGTGAGGTGTCCTCTCCGCTTCAATCCGATTTCGTTGGAGGCCGCTATATTCTCGATAATCCGCTTATAGTGAGCGAATTTGTGGCTTGGGCGAAAAAATCAAAGACCAAGCGTCTGCTGTTCCAAGTGGATTTCGAAAAAGCATATGACACGATAAATTGGAAATTCCTTTTACGGATGATGGAGTATATGGATTTCCCGTTGAAATGGATTTCGTGGATTAAGGGTTGTCTTATCTCTGGCAGGGGATCGGTGCTTGTGAATGGGTCGCCAACGAAAGAATTCAGATTTAAGAGGGGTTTAAGACAAGGCGACCCTTTATCCCCGTTTTTGTTTATTATAGCAATGGAAGTTATTAATCTCTTCATTAAATGAGCTTGTGAGACGAGCCTTTTCCACGGGTGTCAACTTCCAAACGGGGGTCCAAATATCACCCATCTTTGTTACGCAGATGACGTGGTCTTTTTAAGGCTTTGGTCGGAAGAAAACGTGATCACCTTAAACCGCTTATTTAGGTGGTTGAATCTTGTGACGGGGCTCAAGGTGAATCGCCAAAAAAGTAAGTTGTTTGGCATAGGAGTGGATGAGAATGAAGTGGGTCGTCTTGCGAAGATTGTCAAGTGTGAGCCCGGTCGCTTCCCGTTCATGTATCTTGGAATACCGATTGGAGTCAATATGAAGAGATCCAAGTTTTGGAAACCGGTCGTCGACAAGTTCGCCACTCGTCTTTCTAAATGGAAGGCAAGACATCTTTCGTTTGCGGGTCGTATGACCCTAGCTAAGTCTGTCCTCGGGAGCTTGCCGTCCTATTATCTTTCATTATTTGCTGCCCTGAAATGCATCGTTAAAAAACTAGAGAAGATAAGGAGAGACTTCATTTGGGGTAAATCAAATAATGGGCAAAAACTAAGGTGGATTCGGTGGGAATTGCTTATGCAAGCTAGAAAAATCGGTGGTATGGGGTTAGGAAACATCCAAAGCTATAACTATGCCATGTTAACCAAGTGGTGGTGGAGACTTAATGCTAACTCGAACCATCTTTGGGTAGCAGTGGTGAAGGCGATTCATGGAGGTAACAATACTATGAATGCTTACCAAATTATTCCCTTAAAAAAGCCCGTTACAGGGGTTTGGAAAGACATCGGTTCGGTGGAAGTTGCCTTGGAAAGATTAGGTGTATCAATTAAAGATAAGCTGGTTATGGAAGGTAACGAGTGGAAGTGGAGGACAGATCCGGGTGGATCCTTTTCGGTCAAACAGATTCGGCTGGATATCGACATAGCCTCGGCTGAAGGTGACGACAGGAATGCAGCGTTCGAGTGGGAAAATTGGGCCACTCCCAAAGCGAATTACTTGCTTTGGAGAACGATTTTAGGCAGGATCGCGTCTAAAGCTGGGCTGGTCCGAAGGGGTATCCCTCTTGTTGATAGCTTATGCCCTCGATGCGGCTTATACGAGGAAGATCCCGACCACATATTCGTAAATTGTCTTTGGGCCAGATGCGTCTGGTGGAATGTTTTAGCCTGGCTTCGGATCCCCTTCATTAATTCCAATAGTTTGCAAAATCTCGTCACTCAAATCAAGCAAAGCCCGGGCGATAAGGTTTGGAGGAAAATAGTTTATACCGTGGTTTTATCCACGGTTTGGAGAATATGGAGTGCTCGGAATGAAAAAGTCTTTAATCATATTTTTATTCCGGTGAACAAGACGGTGGAGCTCATTAAAGAAGACGTGTTTCTTTGGATTTGCAACCGGTCGAAGCTTAAGAGCCCAACCTGGGAGAAATGGAAGATCTTTGACGTAGTAGACATTATGTAATTGCTTTTTTTTGTTCTTCTTCCTGTTCATTTTCTGCTCGTTTTTGTTGTTGTTTCCAGCTTTTTGCTGACTCTTTATATATATATATATATATATATATATATAGGGCCAGGATCATTTCAGAACCATAAATATTTACAGAACTCGCAGAACTCCTAATAAACAATCTTTTTATTTATATATTTTTATGTTTAGGATAATTTTATCATTTATTATGTGTATTTTTACGATTACATACATGTTAAGAGTAATTTTATTATTTTTTATATGTAATTTTATAATTACACATATGTAAACTAGTTTTTTTACATATATGTAATTAGTTATGACACATATATATAATTTTGGCAATTAAACATATGTAAAGTACTTTAACATGTATGTAATCAAAGAAATACATATAATAGATAATAAAAAGATCCGAAATACAAAAACTTATATATAAAATGATTGTTTATTAGGAGTTCTGAAAGTTCTGTAGTTATTTAGAGTTCTGAAATGAACCCAACCCTATATATATATATATATAAAGTGTGTTTGCCGATTAAAAAAAAAAATAACACTAAATCAAGTTAACCACCACCACAAAAAATCCATGTTTATAAAGTTGTCATAAATGACCCAAATTGTCAAGAGTTTCACGTTTCGATGTTTGGTGGAAAGATACAAAAAAGGACGGGGGTGGTGTGGGGATGGTAGAAAACTGAAAAGCATGGCCAATGAATGAAGGTGCCCTACAAAGACAGACGATTGTTTGAGGTTCGAGTGGGGGCTTATGGGCAGTTACTTTCGTTGGACCGACGGTAGTACAACCTTTTGATTATTAGTTCACATTGATTCCTTCAAAGTTTCACTTCTACACTTCTACCCCTCAACTATAATATTTTCTTAACTTCTAAACACGCCCTTTCGTATGTTTCTTATCAGAAAAGATGCCTTTGTTTGTCTTTCTAACGATCAAGGTCGGTTTCAAGTGGTTTAATGCAAGATATAGTCGACTACAATTTTTGAAGTTGGCATATTACATTGTAATTTAAGTTTATAACACAATTAATGTATGTTTAAATGTTATTGGAATTAAAAAAAGAACCTAATTAGACCACCCGTAGTGGTGAACAAAAATAATGCCCCCACCATGGGGCATTATCCGACACGTGGCATCCTAGTCATCGTTGGGCATTATAGCAAAAGAGGTGTAGTGGGGCATTATTCCAATAACGCCCATGCAATCATTTGACATTTTTTTTTTAATTTAAAACATAAAAATCTTAATTAATTTAAATTAAAAATTACACTACTTGAAATAAAAAAAAAAACCGAAAAAAAAAAAACAGAAAATTAAAAAACCGAAAAAAAAAACAGAAAAAAAAACCGAAAAAATAAATAAAGTTAAAAAAAAAGAAGATGATCTAGAGTCCATATTTTTCTCGAATTTTTTGGCGACGTATTTGCGCAAGGATCAACGCGTCGCCTTGGAGGTGGTCGATCGGTTTGGACAAAAACTCAATGTCCTTTTCCATTTGCCTCGCCTCTTGCATCTCGTTAAAATTTTTGGTTTCGACCACTCGTTCTTTCATAATCTCCCAACGTTTGTGGCCGAGGTCGCGAATGTCTTGGAGACGACGGTTTATCTCCTCGAAATCATCCTTTAACTCGAGATCGGAAGACAACTCGACCGTTTTTTTCCCGGTTCGCTTATCCTTTCTTCTACCGGGCGGTCGGTTCAACTCTTCTTGAAGTTCCTCGTCAACGTCCACCACCTCATTTAAATCGATGTTGCGGGCATCCGATGACGGAGTTGAAGGGTCAACGGAGGATGATGTTTTTGACCTTTTAGCTCGACGTCTACTACTAGACGTCATTGGATTAACTAGCGCCCACTTTGGACTTTTTCGTAGTAGCTCCCAACACTTATAGTACGTGAAAGGGCATTTCGTCCTATAGAACTCCTCCAAAGTCTTTGTTAAAACCCCGACGTCACTTTCACCGCTCGGACGATTATCGTAGTTACATTGGTAAACTTCTTGTAACGCGTGAGCAATGTTGTAGAAGGCGCTAGGCGCTAGTCGGGCGGTGAGGTACCGCCTAGGGATTAATAGGGATTAATCGGAATGGGATTTTTATATGTATTTTTTCAAAATTATATATATATACCCAATAATATAAAAATAATACTTCAAAATTCACATAAATACTTCAAGTTTCAGATAGTATGGTTCGATTTTGACCAATTTTGACCGCCTAGGACTGCCTAGGACCGCCTAGGACCGCCTAGGACCGATTTTGACCGATTAATATAGTCCGATTAATCCGATTTTTGACCGCCTAGGACCGATTTTCACCGCCTAGGACCGCCTACGACCGACTTTGACCAAAACCGATTAATTCCACCGACTAGCTTAAAATTAATCAGTAGCCAACCGCCTAGCGCCTAGGCGCCGATTAATCGGCCGCCTAGGCCGATTTCTGCAACAGTGCGCGTGAGACTTGTTGTTGATGTCGGTCCATTTGCTAGAAATTGAATCTTTGTCCCGATGTTCGCCTTGACCCCACGTGCTAAAAAAGAGTGCACGAACCCTATCCCAAAAAACGAGGCCTGTTTGAAAGTTTGCTACAAATTAAAAAAAAATAAAAATATAAGTTGTAGGTTAAAAATAATAGTAAAAAACAAGTAAAAAAAATTTTAAGAGTTACCGGTGTCTTCGTCCTCCGAAATGTCGAGCCACGCCCGAGTCAACGTGTATTCCTCGTCCTTCGTCCATTTAATGGTATTTTTTGTACGTCGAGGTTCGTCCTTTTCCTTCTTCTTATGCGACCTTCTGTCGCGTTTCGATTTATCTTGCACCGGTTCGGGTTGCGTCTCCGGCACGACATTGACATTGGGTTCGGATTCGGCTTGTTGTTGTGACAGTTGCGACCCGCCGGCTTGACCATAGCCGAAGGTGGGAGCCACGAACGGAGTGACGCCACTCAAGTAAGCCGCATACGGATAAAAGTTCGGGTCCATGTCTTGAAGGTTATACGGGTGTTGCGGTTGGGTTGTGTTCGGGTTCGTGGGTCTTGCGGGGACACCAAAAGGGGGTCGGTATGGATGCATGATTGTATAAAAAATACGAGAAAGTGAGTTTTTTTATAAAAAAGAGGAGAAAGTAGGAGAGAAAGTAAGAGGTTTTTTATAAAAAAATTGGAGAAAAGGGGTTGATATATATATAGTGGGTAAAATTTTGAATTAAAAGAAAAAAATACATTTGACCGTTTGGCAACGGTCCAATCTCGCCCCCAACACAATTTAAGCGTTTTAATTAACACGCCGGAGTGATTTTTTTTCGAAAATAACGCCCGGAAACGCCGGGTGTAGTGGAGGCCGGGGCGTTTTCCGGCGTTTTTTTTGAATTTTTTTTTAAAAAAACGCCCCACTACGGGCAGTCTTAGTGGTGTTTTTGATAATTACAAAAGTAAAAAGTTGTTATTAAAAGCTGGGTGATAGAGACTCTTGTGTTTTAGAGAAAAGATCAATGTTCAAATCATGGCGTTAGGTGTAATTTAGTATTTATTTGTATACATAAGCAAAAAAGTTGATAGCTGTAGATGTTACCGTTAAAAAAAATAATCTAATGTCATTAATTAATGAAAAGTATTACAAATTAGAAAATTTGACACCCAAAACGATATTTATTAATTTTCATCAAATCAAGCATAAGAAGTATAAGTGGGGCTAAATACAGTTGTTTATTAATTCTTTGCTTATAGATAATATCTTTGCGTAAATTAATTACGTGAAGGTGATGGGTTAAGCAATTAAATGTCTTCTTTAATCTAAAGAGAGATATCGTGTCCTATTTTTTCATTATTATAATAATCATGATTATTTCATACCAATAATTTGATTAATAAAATCGCTACTTTAGTTCATTTCAGTAATAGTAACCATTCGAATCCTAATAAATTTTTAACCATTTTAAAATCATTTTATCAAGATGATATTATAAAACATTACAAATTACAATAGCCAATTTGATCTTATGTTATTTCGAAAATTTCATACAATTTAACTCTATTTTTGGAGCATAAATTTTTTATTTAATATAATATAATGATATGTAACACCCAAAATTTGATGTTAATAGATAAAGCGAATACGAAATCTTATAATAAAATAATTGATGGACTTAATGAGTTATTGATGTAATTAGGGGCGGAACTATGTATGGGTTAGGGGTAGCCCGGGATACCTCTCAACTTTCTTGGCGAAGGGTAATTTTCTTTTTATTTTTTCTTAGTTTTATGTATTTTGATACCCCTACTGTCTTTGAGTGTAACATTAAAGATAAATGAAGAAGAAAATGAAATACTTTGAGGTGAAAAAAAAGTTAAAATACCATGGGAGGACTAAGATTATAGCTTTTTTAGCTTATTTTTACAAAATAAGCACTAATGGGTGTTTGAATAAGCTTGTTTGAAGAAGATGGTTTTTTACTCATTACACACAATTATATTATACCCCTTCCTATAATACAAAATAACTTAACAAACAACTAAAGATTAATTATTAATTATCAACTTGTAGAATATAAGCTAATCCAAACACTTAAAAATAGCTTATAAAATGAAAGAAAATAAGCATAAACTACTTTAAAATATAAGCATAAGCCAAAAAAATAAAAGCTAGGCCAAACACCCCTAAGTTGCAGAGAAAATGAGGAAGAAGAAGACTCTTTATTTCGATAAACCAAAGGTCAAAATAATTGTTTATTATTTTTTTTTCTTTCTTGAAATTTGGAATGGACTTCACCCATATATGCTAACCAACTTTCTATTCTTTTAATTATTTACGATTTACGATTACAGTTTATAATTTAACTTTGATTAACTTAATTTTTATTTTATTTTATTACTTATGTAGTATTTAATCAATTATTATCTATTAATTTTTTAATTTTTATTTTATTTTATTTGAACTTTATTACTTACAACAACCTTTTATAATTATTTTTTAAACATGTAAATAACCGGATAAGACTTTTCCTCATGTAAAAATGTTTTCTTTTGTTGAGATTATTTCGTAATAAGAAACCTCAAACACTTTAATAAATTTACTAAATTAACGTTCATGATGAATTATTAGTACGCATAAAACATACAAAAACTTATGTTAGGACCTGACCTGAACCGAGTCGGAAATTTTTATGTTTGCGTGTATTAAATTAAACATCCAAAAATAGCCATACAAATAAAATCCTCCGCCACCGAATGTATGGTAAAAAAGTTTCTCTGCTTTATGAACGTACGACAAAAAAATAAGGATACCCCTGAATTTTTATTCTAGATCCGCCACTGGATGTAATTATGGACTAAATGAGGCTTGAGGATTTAAAAAATCCCAAAAACGAAATAGTAAAGAAAACCCATGGGAGGGTAAAATAGTGATTATATGTATGAAATCATAAAATAGAAAGACCAAAGTTACAGCCCATCATTCTCTAATTGTCATCACACCTTCTAGATATAGAAAGTAGTTAGAGAATGCAAAGAAAAGTGTGCTTTAAGCTAGTTCATAGAAGTCGAATTGAGCAAGGATCAAAGGAAAACATGTGAGATTTGAGTTCTAGACATTACCAATCTAGTTTTGGGAGAAATGGATCTGTTTATGAGGTTCTTTTCTCGGGTTCAAGCTAGGCGAGAAGAACCATACAAACAAGGTACGATTCACGTTAAAAACTCGTAGGTTTCTAATGATTTACGCCTATTTTGATGTTATATCATGAGTTCAGGGCATTTACAACCACAAGGTATGAATCTTTTCGTTAAACTTAGCATCCGAACACAAAAAGCCGCCATGGGTGAGTTATAGGGTTCTTACGTGAGGTGGTGCGTCATCGTTTGTGAGAATCCTACATTGCGCATCATTGTTCAAGAGCAACCATGTTACGTATCACGATTCAGGAGGAATCAACGTGGCGTATCACTTTTCAAGAGCAACCTAAGTTGTGCGTTACTATTCAGAAGCAACCAACGTTGCACATCACTGTTTAGGAGCACCCTATGTTGTATGTCACTATTCACGAGCAACCTATGTTGCGCGTTACCACTCACAAGTAACCTATATTTCATTTTTTTTGAACGGCAAACAACAGTAACCTATATTTCATAAGAAAATAACTTGTAATATGTAATCTTTGACCCGTTTCTCTTATGAATCTTTAACCAAGTCGATTAAAAGTGTGGAAGGGTCAGGAAAGTTCATTAATTACTAAAGTTCAAACATTGGATCACGGGTGAGTTCTAGATGTCCACTTTTACACTTTTTACTATTTCGAGCAGGTATGCATGCTACCTTAAATGATTTTACTCTTTGAAATACCTACTAACTATTACGTGTTATCGATTGATGCTATAAGATTAATAATGTTTGATAAAATTTTAACCATCAAATGAATGATATAGACTATTTGATGATTAATGGCTAGCATTTGTTGCTAGTAATTACTGATAGGACCATGTGAGAATGATGGTATAATATTTATGGATGGAGTCTTGGTGTGTGTCGAGTGTATTATGTTTTTATTGATATTTTAAGCCCATTTTACACATTAGTCAAGTTTTAAATTTATAAAACACGATATTCTACTAACACTAAACACACACATGGGCAAGTGCACCCATCGTGAGCGTAGTATAGCGTTGGTAAGATACCGAGGTCGTCCAATGACACAAGAGCTTTTAGTACCGGTTTATCCTCAATGTCTAATCAATCTAAAATTCTTGAGAAAAGATTTTTAAAACATGAAAATAAAAACTAAAAATGCAAAAATAAAATAAAAACAGATAGACAAGATGAATCACTTGGATCCGACTTGCCTTTAATGTATCATTTGATGATTTCCGCACTTTTGCAATTTTTAAGAGATTATATTAGTTATAGTAGTAGGCCCCTCTTTTGAAGGTGACGTTACCCTTAACTCAATGGTTTGAGCCAGCAAGGATACAATCCCAAAGGGTCGGAATATTGAAAGATAATTAATTAAGTTATTAATGCGAAAAGTGGTAGGCCCCTCTTTTGAATGTGACGTTACCCTCGGCTAAGTAGTTTGAGTCAGCGGGATACAATCCCACGTAGCCGGTTTAATGTAATAATAGTAGCTTACATATGAGGGGATCAAGCCATTCGCACCCCCTCCATCCAATACTAGTAGGTATTGAAGGAGGTCCTAGTAAGGTTGACCCAGGTCCTTGCAGGATCTATACACTGAACAAGGCAAGAACCTTACTACACCATTCCCTTAACCCCCGACCAGGTAGCCAACATATCTCTATATAGACCGTAGAGATATGAATGGTGTAAATCTTTTACTTTATACAGACAGTAAAGTAATGCCAAGACACCACGGACAAATGATAAAGAAGTTTCATCTTCAACATAAGAAACTAGTTATTAAAGTCATTA
>JARYGA010050180.1:0-23208 GCA_030545235.1 Helianthus tuberosus | reverse complement strand
AAGAATATACGAGGTTTTTGAAGGACCAAAAACTATATATTTCTAAACCATGTTACAACATGTTATAACTAACAAAAATGATTTGTGATTTTCATTGAACACAAATGGTTTACGAATGATTCATACTAAATATGCCGGTTTTACAAAACAAATGCGTATTATCGAAATGTGAATGATTTTCATGACTAGGGACGGGATCGTCCTAGTTATAATAATGGGACTGGGTTGGTCTACGTTTGAAGAACGGGACACCCAGTGAGTTCATGTCCCCCTTTTTCTTTAACTGTTTTCGTTTTATAACTTCGGGGGTGAAATACAAGTTACAAATGATTACGATTACAAATGGTTAACTGAGAAATGAACTGTTAGATCATGTGAATGGGTAGTCGTTAACTTGAGACCACTAATCCTTTATAAGGACCGAGGGGCATGAGTGATAGATCTATTTGGGTGTTGCGAGCCCCACCCGTGGGTCTGCGAGTTGACCGCATGTGGTGACTATGTAGTTCCAGCCGGGATGCCCGGTACGAAATAAGCAAAGGCTTGAGCCTTCCTACACCGTTGCACACATGTTAATGGCCTTGCAAACCATTAATTGATCTGTTCATGTTCTCTTTCATACCAAGATTTACAAATACATACATACTTACAATGATTACAAAGTTTATTTGGAGCTCACAGTATATATATATCAGGTCGAGAAAAATGATTTCCTGTACTTACACGACAACTTTAAAACCGGTTATCAAAAAGATTTGTTTTAAATCTTTTCCAAAATAAACTATGAACTCGCTCAACTTTATGTTGATTTTTCACATGTTTCTTTCTCAGGTTACTTTTCAAAGTTATGGCACGGTTGGAATATGAGAACCATTGGAGATACGAGTACTTAATGGTCGTTCAATTTTTAGAAGTCTTAGCTTATTTGCTTCCGCTATGCAATGAAGATACCAGTCCAGTCACGCTAATGCTCTGATATTTCGGGGTGTGACAGTGGATGTGGATGTGGACATGGGGTCATCAGTTGTGGGACTTGGGATGAATTATACACAAACACACGTGGTTCTTTTTCAACAATCCAAACCCTAATTTTTAAATCTCTCCCACAAACACCACCATTCCCAATTCGGTTCACAACTTCCCCAATTTGGTCGTGTTCGTTTCTTAAACAGGTCGTGTTCGTGTCTTAACAGGTCGTGTTCGTGTCTTAAACAGGTCCTATGATACGTTGGTAATTTTTGTGTGTCTTAACAGACTGTTTCGTGTAACCTGTTTATTAAGAGGTTCGTGTTTTGAAAACCTGACACGAAAAGATTTCGTGTCGTGTTCGTGTTTACGTTTTTCGGGTGCGTGTATTATCGTGCTCGTGTCTTAACAGATCGGGTTGACCTGTTATGCTAGCCCTAATTTTTCTAATAAGTTTTATTTGTTAACATTTAAAAAAAATCTTACTTCATAACTATGTTTATATATTTTTTAAAAAATTATATAAGTTTTATTGAAAATGGATACCGTGTCGTTGTCGTATTAAACCTAACCAAAATGGACGATGAATGATAATTTATTATTTGTTCTATGTTTAACTTTTCAACATTGTGATATTACTTTTATTGAAAACGGATATTGTGCCGCTATCGTACCAGACTGAGCTGAAACGACTGAACAACATCTGTATCGATGTAGATATTTAGTTTTATTGTTTTTTTGCTTTCGATAAACTGACACCGTATCGATATCCAGTTGCTTCTCTGAGAATTCACGTACTCTGTTCGAGCTCAAAAAATGGGCCCATATGCTTTAACGATAAACAACATAAGTACGAAAATGACAAAACTTTAATATTGGATTGGGCCCAATAAACTTATTGTTAAGTTGGGTAAATTATAAAAAATACAAATCTTTTGATAATGGGCCTCTATATTGGATTTTTTATGTATGTACATTTTTTTTAAATAACATATATATATATATATATCGATTTTTTTTAAAATCCCGTGCCCCTCGAAAAAACGGGCCTTGTGCGGAAGTCCTCCCCGCACACCTAAAGAGCCGCCCATGTCGCTATCATACCGTATCGTATCAAACCGAACAAGATCAGTGACGATACTTGTATCTATTTTTATGGTTTCATGTATAATAATGGATATTGTGCCGCTACAGTAGTTAACCGTGCCAAAACCGAAGGAACAATATTAGTTTCCATACCATTATGTATTTTATTGTTTTTGCTTTCAATAAACTTACATCGTATCGTACCGAACATCATTAGTACCAGGACCATACTCACTTTTATTGTTTTTGGTTTCGATAATTTTTCATTTATACAACTCTATCCGCGATGGGATATAAATATCGGTACCGTGACGATCTGAACCAGTCGATACCGTTCGAACATCGTCGGTGCTGATACCAGTGTTCGCTTCTATCGTTTTGGATCGATGTATAACACATGTTGATTTCTATACTTAGTGCATGTATAGTACTGATACTATAACAAACAAAAGCGATATCGATACAGTGCTTGCGGCACCGTACCACCGCAAGGCGCGGTCAAATACACTAGTTTAAATTATCATTGTTAGGTTAGTTTAATCGAATGGAAAAAAAAGGTTACCAATACGTAACTTGGAGACTGCTAGCAATCAACAAATTCATGATGTGGATAGTTATGGACTCATGTATGACTTGTAAACTTTAAGTATGTGGATTTGTATTGGTTTAGTGACTTGCCTAGATGCATCGTAGCGGAACCATGTAAAATTGGGTAAGTGTTTGTGTGTACACTTCACACATGATGATAGCGAAACATATACATATTTAAATAAGTATAGATACGTGTTTAATTAGGCTGGACGGTATGGTCCGTCCTCAGCCCCGTCCTCCCTCGGCGACGCCCGGCACACCACGCCGCCCCCCTCCGTCCCGTCTCCATCGTCCGAATTGAGACGTTTGCGACGGAGCAAACAGGTGGGCCCCCTTTCTTTCTTCTCGACGTCCTCTCCGTCACCCCATCCCCCCCCCCCCTCCCTCTTCTTCCCGTCACCATACCGATCAGCCTTACAAATTTGTAGAACCGATTAGGTGATATTATTGTCACTGAAAACTTATCTTTAGGTACATGAATTTATGAATTTAAAGTTGATAAAGATAATAACTCTTGACCGTAGTAAATTGATGGCATTATTGATAGTTATCATAATTCTATTCGAATTTTTTGGGTACAATAATGAAGATATGTACTTGCATATGTCGTATTTTAAATATATTACACGTTGAGTCTTCATGGAGATAAATCATGAAACAATACTCTTTTAAGTGTAAACATTGTTTCAATAGTCACTAGTAATTTTTAACTTGATAAAACAAATTATGTTTTATTTTTTATTCACTAATTGATGTGTCCGTGTGACGCACAGGTGTAATAAATAACGTTATATAAAGCCATAAAATATAAGAAATCGAAATTACATATTAACATAAATAACTAGAAAAGTTAAATATATATTAAAACTAGGTTAGAGACACATGTATTACACAAATTAAATAAACGTTTTATTAAAAATATTTATTTTAAATTATATGTCACATATTTCTTAAAATCTATATATTATCAGAAGTCGACGCGTAACATCTAATATTTAATAGGAGAAAGATGCGGGAAAACATTTATTTAGGTGGTTTACAAATCTGACATGTATCTCCCATTATTTTTATATGGTTTACATGAAAAAATAGAAGATATAATATATATACCGTATTGAATTGTTTTAAGAAACGTAGAAACAATTATATAATAAAATTCATAAATTTAAATAAAAAATAAACATATAAATCTTAATTATTCTATTGAACAAGTTAAAGTCATTTAAATTATTGCAATTAGAAAAGTAAAGAATTGCCAAAAGGAAATTTAACTTAAATTTAATATTAAAAGTTAAAACAATAATAAATATGGGAGTAAATTACTTTTTTGGCCCCTGTGGTTATATCACTTTTACTATATTAGCTCAAAATAAGAATTTTTAACATATCTGCCCTCATGGTCTCTATAACTAACGATTTTTGCCCCTAAGTCTAGAGATCATGGGGGCCAAAATTGTTAGTTATAGACACCATGGGGGCTAAAATGGTTAGACTTAGGGGTTAAAATGGTTAGTTATTGAGACTATGGGGGCAAATATGTTAAAAATTCTTATTTTAGGCTAATATAGTAAAAGTGATATAACCACAGGGCCAAAAACGTAATTTACTCTAAATATGGATATAATTAACTTGTATTTAATCAAGAGTAAATTACGGTTTTTGGCCCCTGTGGTTATATCACTTTTACTATATTAGCCCAAAATAAGAATTTTTAACATATTTGCCCCCATGGTCTCAATAACTAACTATTTTAACCCCTAAGTCTAACCATTTTGGCCCCCATTGTGTCTATAACTAACAATTTTTGCCCCCATGATCTCTAGACTTAGGGGCCAAAATGGTTAGTTATAGAGACTATGAGGGCAGATATGTTAAAAATTCTTATTTTAGGCTAATATAGTAAAAGTGATATAACCACAGGGGCTAAAAAAGTAATTTACTCTCTAATCAATCTTTTCGGTGGGAAAAAATTATTGCAATTAGAAAAGTAAAGAATTGCCCAAAGGAAATTTTACTTAAATTTAAGAGTAAATTGTTATTTTAGTCTCTGAGGTTTGTCCTAAATTGTCATTTTAGTTCAAAAAGTTTTTTTTCTCCTCTGGGTCCCTAAGTTTTTCATTTTTTTGTCATTTTGATCACATTGACTAACTCAATTTAAAAACCTAGTTATAACCAGGGGTATTTTTGGTATTAACAAAAAAAGTTTTCTAAATTGCCATTTTAGTCCAAAACCATTTTTGTAATTCTTTTCCTTTTAATCGTTTATATATATAATATAATTTTAATAACAATTATAATACCCAAAACCATCTTCTTCATCCCGAGTTCTCGAAGCCATCCCCTACTCCGGCCATCCCATTCCGGCGATGGCAACAAACTTATCACCACAGCCAACGTTTCTCTGGTTACTTTACATCTAGTTGGTGAAATAACATCGGAGTTTCACAAACAAAATCGAAGGGGCTTTGCGCTGAAACGAAATCGGTGAAACGAGTGATGTTTTACATCACGATGTTTATGTTCTGAAATAAATCGCCAATGAATTCAGAACTTAAGGTTCCGTCAACCGTTTGACGATAATATGTTTGACGTTGTATTCTCCGGCGCCAATGGATTGTACAGATCAGAAAAAGCAGTGAAGCTTGCTGCGAAAGTTTGCCAGACGCTTAAATCGGAAAGCTAATTTCGTTGTTCATCCAACTTCTAAACATACTTATATCTTCAGTTCTTATATTGGTATATTGAATTGTTGTAGATTCATACCTTCAAGACATATAAATGGATTTGATTTTGTAATCCATGTAATGTTAATGAAGGAATAAAATTACATATAAATAGTTAATTGCATTGTTGTAAATTCATACCTTCACGTCAAATGCTCTGTTCCTAACTATAAACAAGATTTAGTAAGGAAACAGGAGGTGGGATCATGGGTTCTGTAACTTTTTTGATGAAAATCATGTGTGATAATGGTTAAAGAACACAGATGAAAGTTATGTGTTTGATAATGGTTAAAGAACACGGTTTGAGAAAGCTTATATGGTGATGGAGATGGACGTTGAAGGGGTTTTCACGAAATATGGTAGCCGGAAAAAAATTGTTGTCGCCGAAACAGGGATGCCAGAGATGAAGAAGATGGGTGGGGGTTGAGGTATATTTCTATTTTGTTTTTTTTTTTCGCAATTGGACTAAAATCGCAATTTAGAAAACTTTTTTTTGTTAATGCCAAAAATACCTCTGGTTATAATCAGGTTTTTAAACTGAGTTAGGCAATGTGATCAAAATGACAAAAAATGGAAAACTCAGGGACCCAGAGGAGAAAAAAAAAACTATTTTGACTAAAATGGCAATTTAGGACAAACCTCAGGGACTAAAATGGCAATTTACTCTAAATTTAATATTAAAAGTTAAAACAATAATAAATATGGATATAATTAACTTGTATATAGTCAATCTTTTCCGTGGGAAAAAATGATGACATCAATAAGTGATATGTGTTCCTTAAGAGATTTAGTTTATTATATAGTATGAAAGATTTACAATATATAGTATTGGGTTTCAGAGAAAATAGTTAAAAGTGTGAAAACGATTCTTTGTCATAAGATTTTAGTGATTGATAGTTGAGATTGATGAGGTGACATATTTGTAATACCAAGGGGTTTAGAACTAACAAGAGGGGTAAAAAAGTAAGATCCTAACAATGACGCACATATTAATCACATTTCATTTCACCCCACAATATATAAATGTCCATTATTTTTTATACGTGATTACTTTTTTTAAGTTACACCATAAAATCCAACATTTTTTATCTTTTCAATGAGTAGTGTGAGGTTTATTGGGGAACACTAAAAAAGTGGGGAACAATGGGGAACCGACTCAAAGGAACTTCGATTAGACTCATTCCAGCGGCGTTGGAACCGGCTCGTCGAACCTTAACTAGGATCTCTTAACCCTAAACCCTAAATCATAACTCCTAAACCCTAAATATATTAGGGTTTGGCTTTTAGGGTTTAGCTTTAGGGTTTAGCCTTTAGGGTTTAACTTTAGGTTTAGCCTTTAGGGTTTAGCTTTTAGGGTTTATAGTTTAGATTTTACGATTTAGCTTAGGTTTTAGCCTTATTTTTTAGCTATAGGGTTTAGAGTTTAGGAGTTAGGGTTAAGAGATCTTAGTTAGGGTTCGACGAGCCGGTTCCAACGCTGCTGGAATGAGTCCAATCAGAGTTCGTTTGAGTCGGTTCCCGCTGTTCCTCACTTTTTTAGTATTCCCCAATGAACCTTCCCCCCAATGAGTATACTATATATATATATATATAGAGAGAGAGAGAGAGAGAGTGTGTGTGTGTGTATACTTATTGGGGGAAAGGTTCATTGGGGAACAATAAAAAAATGGGAAACCGGGGAAAACTCTTATTCAATTTAACTTAACATGTTAAAAATCAAATTTTTAAATTTTTTTCGGCGCTTTTCTTTATATATATACTTTTAGAAGCATTTTTAATAAAAAAATCAAAACCTAAAAATATAAAAAAAAAGTTGAAAAAATGCTTAATTTTTTTTACAAAAATGTTTTTTATTGGAATAGTTTCTACTCATTTTTATAAGGAAACATGCTGAAAAAAATTTTAAAAATTGACTTTTAACATGTTAAGTTAATTTTATAAGATATATTTTTTAAACATTTTTTATATTTTTTGGTTTTTTATTTTTTTTATTAAAAATGTTTCTACATGTATTTATAAGGAGAAACGTCGAAAACATTTTAGAAAAAGTTAATTTTAACATGTTAAGTTGAATTTTTAAAAGTGTTCCTCGGTCCTCATTTTTTAATGTTCGCCAATGAACTCTCCCCTATATATATATATATATATATATAGGAGAAGGATCCGTTAGGAACCATCCGTTATTGCGAGAACCGCGAAACCAGTGTGAACACAAACAGTAATTCCTAAAAAAATCTAAAAAACACCAATTTTTTTTTTATTTTTTCACTATTTTTTTGGAAAAATCACTATATTTTGTTAATAAAAAAAATTTCAAAAAAAAAAAAAATCGAGTAACAATTATCCATGCACATGTGCATATGTATCATTTCTTTGTCAAATTCCGTAAGTTATTACAAGTATTAGTCAATTGCACTTTCATTTACACTACCACGTGTAATACACTACTTTTTACGTTAACAATATTAGAAATGCACATATGCATCTATATGTGTCAACATGAAATAAGGTGTTTTGGTACACTACTTTGAATACACTTTCTCTTTCATCCATCATTCCATCCATAATACACAAACATGCACATGTGCATATGTATCATTTCTTTGACAAATTTCGCAACTCATTACAAATATTAGACAATTGTACTTTCATTTACACTACCATATATAATACACTACTTTCTACATTACCAATATTAGAAATGCACATGTGCATCTATATGTATCAACATGAAATAAAGTGTTTTGGTACACTACTTTGAATACACTTTCCCTTTCATATATCATATCATCCATAATACACTACCATTACCTCCTACCATCCATAATACAATATCATTACCTCCTACCATCCATAATACAATACCATTACCAATATTTTTACTTTATTACATGTATATCAACACCATTTATACCATCCAATCATCATATTACAAATAAAGTAACAACTATAGCCAAACCATCAACCACTAGATATAACTAACCAAAAAACATGTATATGGGCCTACTTCTCCATTCAAAATCACAAACTTTTTGTACCAAAACATGTTATATCATGGTTATACCTAATGATGCACATGTGCATTTTGAATATTGGTAATGTAAAAAGTAGTGTATTACAGATGGTATTGTAAATTAAAGTGCAATTGTCTATTACTGATAACGTATTACGGAATTTGTTGAAGTAATGATACATATGCACGGATAACTGTTACTCGAAAAAAAAAGTTTTTTTTTTTGTAACTAAATATAGCGATTTTTGTTAAAAAAAATATTAAAAAAAATTTGAGTGCTTTTTTAATTTTTTTTAAATTTTATTTTGTGTTCACATTGGTTCTCGCGGTTCTCGCAATAAGGGTGGTTCCCAAATGAACCTTACCCTATATATATATATATATGGAGGCGCTAAAATGAAAACCATCCCTAGTTGTGAGAACCGCGAGAACCACTCTCTACCAATCAGATCATGCCACCTATACACTATTATTTTAAATTCTAAATGTTATTTTGGTAATTTACTCAAAATGTCTTATCCATCTCCTCTCTCCTCTGTCTATTTTAAAAGTCTGTAGACTTTTCTTATTTTTACACAAACCCAAAAATTGAAACTCATCTCTCATTTCTCTCTTTTGAAATCTTTCACCACCATCATCTTCAAGATTTGATCAAGGGAATGAGGGGGCACTCATTTCTCTCTCATGAAATCTTTCACCACCATCATCTTCAAGATCTGTTGAAGGGAAGGAGGGGGCGGCGGTACCACGGTCGATGACGGTGTTTAGTGGTAGGTGAGTGTACGGCGGCGGCGGTGGTGGGGGTTGCAGTCACGCGACCGCTGGCGGTGCTTAGTCTTTGTCGGAGAGAGAGGTGGGCGACGGTGCTTAGTGGTAGGTGAAGGTGTACGGCGGCGGTAGGTTGTTGTGTCGGTGGTTGATAACCGACGGACGGCGACGGTGTCGTATCTAAGATTTCAGTTTATTTCTATCTTTAATCCTCTTATATAGCTTAAATTCATAATCTTTAATATAATTCCCCCTTTTTGTGTTAATATAATTCCCCCTTTTTTGTGTTGAAAGTTTGTAACTTTTTTTGAGGAATTTTTGTGTGTTTTTTGGTTGAAATGATGGTAGCAGTTGTTGTTGTTCTTCATACATGGAGGAAAATCAAGAGAATGCCTTTATGGGTCTTGTTCCAGGACACAAGGTATCATAATTTTTGGTACAAAAGTTGGGATTTTTCAACTAGGTTTATGAATGTTGGTTTTTTTGGTACAAAAGTTAAGGATTTTTCAGCGGGGTTTATGAATTTTGGTACAAAAGTTGTTTTCTTTTTGCTTTTTGTTTTTTGGGTACAAAAGTTGTGATAACTCCAATTATGTGGGTTTTTGATCTGTTGGATTGGGCGGTGGCGTTGGGGTTGGTGGCGGTGGGGTTTTTTTTGGGTGGTGTGGGGCAGAGGCGGGTGACGGTGGAGAGTAGGTCTGGCGGTGGCATAGGCCGGATCTGAAGAAAAGGATGATCTTTGATGCAGGTTTGTTGAATGTTTTGAATCTGGAAAACAACAGTGGTAATAAAAAGAGAGATGCGAATCTGTCACAACCCCCGATCCCTTATCTGTCCTGGGAACGGGCGGATGCGAGCTCAGAATTTCGGTGGTATCAGTTGGGTAATTTGGCAGCGGAAATTACATCAGGACCGTAGTTAGGAAATGTTTATCAGAGTAAAACCACCATTTATATATAAATAAACATATTGGGATAAAACCCAAGTTTATATTACAAACTGAATTACAGGGATAAATCCCATTTTATTTGAATTAAAACGCCTTCTTTATTTAGGTAACTTTTATAGCCACTTTTCCAAGCCTTCAGTGCTGTCCAGCTGGCTTTTAATTGGCTTTCACATTGTGTTACCTGAAACGCGTTTTAAAAACATTTGTCAGTGGGAAATACTGGTGAGTGAATCCTAGTTTAATCAAGAAACATTAATTTAATTTAAACAGTATTGAGAGCGATTACAATGTTTATATCTACACAATTACTCCATTAGTACTGTCAAACCTGACTTGTGTGTCATATTACACATTGGCTAACTCATTGTCCAATTGTAACGTATTGTCATCCCGACTTACTACTCACAGTGTAGTAAATTTTGTATACAAAACCCTAACATACCGGCAGTAATTGAAGAATTACAAAGACTCAATCACTGCTAAATTGCATTATAAAATAGTTAAGGTTTTGTAAAAACTGTTAACAAAAAGGAGATTACTCACATTGCTGTCTTAGATTTTTCGTAAGGGTTTCCTGAGAATTATCTATAATTTACACATATCCACACGTGTTAGTATAATAACCCATTTTAACATTAGTAATACCCTCCCCGAGACGGCATTCCAACGACTACGTCGGGCAGAACCACGACAGCCGTTACGGAACCCTAGATCAATCGGGCAGCGTATCTAATACGTATCCAGGGGTTATAATACTTACAACGGAGCAGAACTTCGCTAATTAGGGGGATATTATACCCGTATAATAAAGCCGATATCAGAAATTGAGATTGAGAAAGAAAGAAATGAACGACGGAAAACGAAAACCCTTTGCTTTCTTATATAGGTGCTGAATCTGGTCCTCACGCGGCCCGCGTAAAACAAAGACAAGGGTTACGCGGCCCGCGTCAACCCCGGTCAAACATGTAGCAAGTCCGAGTCAGCGAGTAGGGTCAACACGCGTCAGCCACGTGGCCACACCGGGCTGCGCCAGGTTTCTGATCTTACGCGGCCCGCGTAAACTAATCAGGGGTCTTACGCGGCCCGCCTGAACTTAATAATCAACGAAATCAGATCTAAACCTTCATACCGCCCGCGTAAAGTTTGGGGTGGGTCTACGCGGCCCGCCTCGACTTACTTTTTCTTGTTTTTAATTATTTTTAATGCTATTTAATATATTTGAGGCCCGTTTTCGCGTATGGGGTGTATTTAGGGACATATTGGGATATTTTAAAATATATTAGGGTGTCGGAAAAAATTATGAGGGTGTTGGTTTATTGAGGACTGCTACATCCTCCCCACCTTGTTTTAGAGCTCGTCCTCGAGATCTACTGGAACAAGTGTGGATATTTCCTTTGCATTTCAGACTCGAGCTCCCATGTGTACTCAGGTCCTCTTTTGGAGTCCCACTTCACTTTAACCAGAACTAATCTCTTATGCTTGAGATTCTTGATTTTCCTGTCTTCAATCTGTAGAGGCCTCTCTACAAACTTGAGTTGTTCATTTACCTCTATATCCTTAAGAGGTACTATTTGCGATTCATCAGCTAAGCATTTCTTGAGATTAGATACATGAAACACATCATGTATTCCTGCCATTTCCTCTGGCAGTTGTAGCTGATAGGCTACAGGTCCTATTCTTCTAATAATCTCAAAAGGTCCAATATATCTGGGA
Source organism: Helianthus tuberosus (assembly GCA_030545235.1). Taxonomy (NCBI): domain Eukaryota; kingdom Viridiplantae; phylum Streptophyta; class Magnoliopsida; order Asterales; family Asteraceae; genus Helianthus; species Helianthus tuberosus. The sequence goes on along the minus strand of JARYGA010050180.1, from coordinate 11,399 downwards.
CTTAGCTTTCCCCGTTTTGATGAATCTTACTACTCCTTTCCAAGGAGAGACGTTTAAACAATATTTTATCTCATATTTGAAATTCCAATGGTTTGCGTCGGTTATCTCCTATTTTGAAATTCCAAATCGTTCTTTGACTTGAATAATCTTGTCGGTTGTTTCTTGCACTATCTCAGGTCCAGACAGTTGCTTTTCCCCAATTTCTGCCCAACAGACTGGGGTTCGGCACTTTCGTCCATAAAGTGCTTCGAATGGTGCAGCATTGATACTTGTGTGATAACTATTATTGTAAGAAAATTCTATTAAAGGTAAGTGATCGTCCCAATTACCTCCGAAATCAATTACACAAGCTCTAAACATGTCCTCCATTGTCTGAATTGTCCTTTCGCTTTGTCCGTCCGTTTGAGGATGATAAGTTGCGCTTAGATTTAACTTGGTTCCCATTGCCTTTTGGAAACTTGACCAAAAATGAGAGGTAAATCGACTATCCCTATCAGAAACAATTGATAAAGGAATTCCATGTAATGAAACAATTTCATTTACATATAACTTAGCTAACTGTTCCATACTAAAAGTTTCCTTCATTGGTAGGAAATGAGCTGACTTGGTTAGCCTATCTACAATCACCCAGATTGTATCATTTCCTTTCTTTGTTTTGGGTAATTTAGTAACAAAATCCATTGTTATCAATTCCCATTTCCATACTGTCATTTCTAATTGTTGTAACAAACCTGAGGGTTTATGGTGTTCAGCTTTGACTTGTGAACAAGTTAAACATTTAGAAACATAAGCTGCTATGTCCTTTTTCATTCCTATCCACCAGAAATTTTTCCTTAAATCCTGGTACATTTTATCACTTCCTGGATGCATCGTATACTTAGACTTATGGGCTTCTTCTAATATACGATGACGTAGGTTTCCTAATTTAGGTATCCACATTCTCTTCATATGGAATCTCCAAATTCCATCCGTTCCTTGTTCTAATTCTTTAATCATACCTTTTAATTTTTCAGTATCATCCTTGATTACTGATTCTTGTGCTTCTCTTATCTGATCATTTAAATCTACTTGCAGATTTAAATTAAGATAACGTACCCTTTTTGGCTTTTCATGATACTTTCGACTTAAAGCATCTGCCACTACATTTGCTTTTCCTTCATGATACTGGATATCACAATCATAATCACTAAGCATCTCCATCCAGCGTCTTTGTCTCATATTCAACTCTTTTTGCCCGAAAACATACCTTAAACTCTTATGATCGGTGAATATGGTAAACTTACTACCATAAAGATAATGTCTCCAAATCTTAAGGGCAAAAATTATAGCTCCTAACTCTAGATCATGGGTTGAATAATTCTCTTCATGATTCTTAAGTTGTCTAGATGCATAAGCTATAACCTTTTGGCGTTGCATCAATACGCATCCATAACCTAATTTAGAAGCGTCACAATAGACTACAAAGTCTTCAGTTCCTTCTGGTAATGCTAATATGGGTGTATGGGTTAATTTATGCTTAAGAATTCTAAATGCTTCTTCTTGTTTTAATCCCCATTCAAACTTAACAGATTTACAGGTTAGCTTAGTTAAGGGAACGGCTATTCTAGAAAAATCTTGAATAAACCTTCTATAATAACCGGCCAATCCTAAGAAACTTCTAACCTCGGTTGGTGATTCAGGGGTTTTCCATTTAATAATCGCCTTGATCTTTGTGGGATCCACATGAATTCCTTCATGGTTCACTGAGTGTCCAAGAAATTGTACCTGTTCTGGACAAAACTCGCACTTTGAAAATTTAGCATTACGGTTTTCCCTTCTTAATAGACTTAAAAGTGCATGCAAATGCTTTACATGATCCTCTTTACTCTTAGAATAAATTAGAATATCATCTATGAAAACAATTATGAATTTATCCAAATATGGCTTACATATTCGGTTCATCATGTCCATAAATGCGGCTGGGGCATTGGTTAAACCAAATGGCATGACAGTAAATTCATAATGTCCATACCTTATTCTAAATGCGGTCTTAGGAATGTCCTCTTCCTGTACCTTTAATTGATGATATCCTGACCTTAAATCGATTTTAGAGAAAAATCGAGCTCCTTGTAATTGATCAAACAGATCATCGATTCTCGGTAATGGATACCGATTCTTAATCGTGACTTTGTTCAATTCACGGTAGTCAATGCACATACGCATTGATCCGTCCTTCTTTTTAACAAACAGTATCGGCGCTCCCCAAGGCGACGAACTTGGTTGTATGAATCCTTTTTCCAGTAATTCATCCAATTGTTTCTTCTGTTCCTGCATTTCGGTGGGTGCCAATTGGTAAGGTGATTTAGCAATTGGTGCTGTTCCTGGTAGCAGGTGAATTCTAAATTCAACTTCTCTGTCTGGCGGTAGTCCTGGTAATTCTTCTGGAAATACATCTGAAAACTGAGACACTACTGGAATGTCTTTTGATTCTTTTCCTTTAGTGTTAGTGATTATGGAAATCAAATACACTATAGAACCTTTTCTTACATAACTTGCAGTTTTCATCACAGAGATGAATTTTGTGAATCTAGATGGTTTATCTCCTTTAATTGTGATTGTTTTACCTTTTGGTGAATTTACTTGGATTGACTTTTGATCACATAAAATACTGGCTTTATTGGCTATCAACCAATCCATTCCTAATACAATATCAAATCCTGCCGGATTCATTGGGTAAAGGTTTGCCATAAACTTTTGATTTAAAATTTCTATTCTTGCTCCCTGCAAGATTTCAGAAATCCTAACGGTTTCTCCATTAGCTGTCTCTACTAGACATTCTTGTGGTAGTTTAGTTAATGACTGATTTAGAAGTTTGCAAAACGAAGTATTAATAAAACTTTGGTTTGCACCAGAGTCAAATAATACTTTAGCAAAAAACATCATTAACTAAAAACATACCAGCTATGACATCTGGAATCATCTTGACTTCATCTGTAGTCAGAACAAATGCTCTAGCATTTTTAGTGTTCTTGTTGTTTGCAGCTGGAGCTAGTTTTGGACAGTTTGGCCTGATATGACCTTTTTCTCCACAGTTGTAGCATAATCCATTACTGGATTTCTTCCTGCAATTTTCTTCCATGTGTCCTGGTATCTTGCAATAATTGCAAAGAGTGGAGCATTTTCCCGAATGCTTTTTCTTGCTGACCTTGCAGAAAGGTGCAGAGGTAGAACCCACATTCCTACGGTTGTAATTCCCAGAACGGAATTCTTGAGTAAGCCTTTGGGTTAGGTTTCTCCTCTGTTCTTCTTCTCTAGTGCGGATTAATTCATCTGTCAAGGTATTCGCTAGTTCTACAGCTTCTTCTATAGTTTGAGGTCTAGCTGCCTTGACTACATGTCTAATCTCTCCGATTAATCCCCAGATGTAACGGGAGATTAATACCGGCTCTGGTGATGCAAGGGTTGTCACTATTCTAGCATATTCAAAGAATAACTTAGTGTACCCCTTACTATCCACTCCATTCATCCTAAGGTTTAGGAATTTGTTTGCTATCTGTTCTTTTTCATTAGGAGGGCAGAATTTCCTTTCTACCATGTTCCTAAATTCTTCCCATTCCATATTGTATACCCTATCACTTCCTCTTGACTGGAGGATAGTGTTCCACCATTCTAAGGCTGAGTTCTTAAATAGATTGGAAGCAAACATTATCTTGTCCTCTTCCGCACATTTACTTATTTTCAGAACAGCCTCAGTCTTTTCTATCCAGCGTAGAGCTGCAATAGGTTCTTCATTGCCCGAGAATTCTATCGGTTTACAGGACCAGAATTCTTTGTAAGAACAACCGTAAGACACGGTTCTTCTTCTTTTGGGAATGGGCACTTGAAGTACGGGTCCATTGTTCACGCTGTGTTCTGGTTCAACTGGTCGCTTACTGCTATGCTTACTTTTATTATTCGCTTCTTGAACTATTTGAATAATAAATGGCATTGCATCTATGATTCCTTGTGCCACTATGTGTTGAACGACACTATTATCCATTTGGTTTCCATTGTTATTGATGCTCGGATTCTCATTAACCACGTTAATGTTACTCTGGTAATCGTTATTCAGATTTCCTTGATTTCCTTCGTCGGCCATCTGAATTTTAAACATTTACCCCATATTAATATCACAAAATAATATTTAATATGGTCAATCACATGACACGCAATCTAGCCAATAGCGTCGATCATTGCGACTTTACTCTATTAATCTATATACTAGGCATCTATTACATACTAATACTGAAATAAAAATTACAATACCAACAGAAAGAAAATTACACTAATAGTAGTAGGCATCCGTACACACATATTTTATTTTTATTTTTATTATTATTATTATTATTATTATTATTATTATTATTACTATTACCGTCTCCATTCTCACATTCACGGATATGGATTCATCCAAAAATCCATATTGCGCTCGTCGTACTTCCAGACGAGTCGCTCTCCCACCTGTCTCATTCTCTCACTGCTTTCTAAAATTTCCTCCCCAAAAGTCCTAAGTTCTTGTACGTTTTCTGCACTCATTGGGCGTGCAGGTTCTAGGACTTGGTTCGGAATCTGGGGTGCGGGTTCCTGATGTGGGGGTGTAGGTGTCTGAAATCGGTAAGGATCTTCTAAAATTTCCCTAATGTATTCATCATGGTAATAGGGATCTAAAGGGTCCATGCCTGGGTAGGCTCCTATGTTCTGCATGGGTGTGTCTTCATGGATCGGGTAACATTGCACATAGTCCCTAACGTCATCCCACCAGGGATCGTAATTTGGGTCTAGGGGATTTGGTGATGGAACCCTAGGGATTTCTTCTGGATTAAAATCATGCATCTCTACTTGGTTTTCAGGGTTTTCTATCTCCATCGGTTGGTCAGGGATTGGTGGTTGTGGTTGGGGTACTATTATTTGCTCCAGAATAGGGTCAGCTGCAGTGGTTGCTAGGATGTGGATGTTGGCTATACCCCTATTTATCATATCCTAGGCATAGGCATCTGTCTCTCTCTTGGCTGCTGCTAGTACTCTCTGGTCTTGTAACTTTTTCATACGTTTTCTACGCTCGTGTGCCCCTCTACTGAACCATCCCCTCTTTTTCTGAGGAAATGGCTCCTATGACTGAGCCTTAAACATAAAGATTCCTTCTTCCGTATCAGCAGAATACCCAGAGAGGGCAGGCTGAGAAGAGGAGGTGCCTTCGCTTCTAGGTGAACCAGACAATTGACGGTACGCGTCAGATGGTCCTTGGTCGTTCATACTGTAAACTAACAAATAGTCAAATAACACATAATAATTAAATACAATTATGCACGTATTTCTGTAATTTATTTCCTAACACAAAATTTAAAATTTAAGTGTCAGCAGAACACTTCTTTGGCTTAGACCAGTGGCTAGGCTCTGATACCACCTTCTGTCGCAACCCCCGATCCCTTATATGTCCCGGGAACGGGCGGATGCGAGCTCATAATTTCGGTGGTATCAGTTGGGTAATTTGGCAGCGGAAATTACATCAGGACCGTAGTTAGAAAATGTTTATCAGAGTAAAACCACCATTTATATATAAATAAACATATTGGGATAAAACCCAAGTTTTTATTACAAACTGAATTACAGGGATAAATCCCATTTTATTTGAATTAAAACGCCTTCTTTATTTAGGTAACTTTTATAGCCACTTTTCCAAGCCTTCAGTGCTGTCTAGCTGGCTTCTAATTAGCTTTCACATTGTGTTACCTGAAACGCGTTTTAAAAACATTTGTTAGTGGGAAATACTGGTGAGTGAATCCCAGTTTAATCAAGAAACATTAATTTAATTTAAACAGTATTGAGAGTGATTACAATGTTTATATCTACATAATTACTCCATTAGTACTGTCAAACCTGACTTGTGGGTCATATTACACATTGGCTAACTCATTGTCCAATGGTAACGTATTGTCATCCCGACTTACTACTCACAGTGTAGTAAATTTTGTATACAAAACCCCAACATACCGGCATTAATTGAAGAATTACAAAGATTCAATCACTGCTAAATTGCATTATAAAATAGTTAAGGTTTTGTAAAAATTGTTAACAAAAAGGAGATTACTCACATTGCTGTCTTAGATTTTTCGTAAGGGTTTCCTGAAAATTATCTATAATTTACACAAATGTACACGTGTTAGTATAATAACCCATTTTAACATTAGTAATACCCTCCCCGAGACGGCATTCCAACGACTACGTCGGGCAGAACCACGACAGCCGTTACGGAACCCTAGATCAATCGGGCAGCGTATCTAATACGTATCCAGGGGTTATAATACTTACAACGGAGCAGAACTTCGCTAATTAGGGGGATATTATACCCGTATAATAAAGCCTATATCAGAAATTGAGATTGAGAAAGAAAGAAATGAACGACGGAAAACGAAAAACCGTTGCTTTCTTATATAGGTGTTGAATCTGGTCCTCACGCGGCCCGTGTAAAACAAAGACAAGGGTTACGCGGCCCACGTCAACCCTGGTCAAACATGTAGCTAGTCCGAGTCAGCGAGTAGGGTCAACACGCGTCGGCCACGTGGCCACACCGGGCTGCGCCAGGTTTCTGATCTTACGCGGCCTACGTAAACTAATCAGGGGTCTTACGCGGCCCGCCTGAACTTAATAATCAACGAAATCAGATCTAAACCTTCATACCGCCCGCGTAAAGTTTGGGGTTGGTCTACGCAGCCCGCCTCAACTTACTTTTTCTTGTTTTTTAATTATTTTTAATGCTATTTAATATATTTGAGGCCCGTTTTCGCGTATGGGGTGTATTTAGGGACATATTGGGATATTTTAAAATATATTAGGGTGTCGGAAAAAATTTTGAGGGTGTCGGTTTATTGAGGACTGTTACAGAATCCACCAGCCGAAGCTAAGACTGGTGCTACTTCTGGTGTTGAAGTTAGAGGAAAAGGATATATGGGTACCTTGCCCAAGTGTGATGTATGTCAGTTTCATCACGCTGGACGATTCAGAGCTGGAAAGTGTGAAACGTGTGGAAAAGTTGGCCATGCTGGTATGGTGTCGGTCGTGGGAATAATGGTCTGAGAGGAAATGGTAATGGCAATGGAAACCGTGGTGGCAACAGTTATATGAACAGAAACCAAGGTGGAAATCAGGGAGGTAATGGTAATCGTGGTGGTTCTGGAAACCAAGTTGGTAATGGAAACCGCAACCAAAACAACAACCTGGGTGGTACTTATAACAACCCTCCAAAATATTTTTCGACACCCCTAATATAATTAAAATGTCTCAATATGTCTCAAAATATACCCAGTACGCAAAAACGGGCCCTGAATACCTTTATTTTTATAAAAATTAATTAAATACAAGATTTTTATGTCGCTCGCGGGCCGCGTAGCCTATGGCTACTGCTTACGCGGGGCGCGACAGCCCTGCAACGAGCCGCAGCCCTGAGCCGACACGTGTCACGATCGTGCCGAAACTAGTTGTGATGACCAATCAGAGCTAGGGTCTACACCCCTACTACGCGGGCCGCGTAGCCCGTGGCCTCATCTTACGCGGGTCGCGAGGAAGTCTAATATCAGCACTATAAATAGCAGGCATCGGCAGTTCATTCGAATTCGTTCACATTTCTTTCTCTCTCGAATTTACATATAGTATAAGCTATTTCCGGGCATAATACCCCCCTAATTAATGAAGTTCTGCTCCGTTGTAAGTATCATAACCCCCGGTTACGTATTAGATACGCTGCCCGATTGATCCAGGGTTCCGTAACGGCTGTCGTGGTTCTGCCCGACGTAGTCGTTGGAATGCCGTCTCGGGGAGGGTATTACTAATGTAAATATAAAGGGTTATTATACTAACGCTTGTGCATTGTGTAAATTATAGATAATCACCAGGAAACCTTAGAAGAAATCTAAGACAGCAATGTGAGTAATCTCCTTTTTGTAAACTGTTTTTACAAAACCTTAAATGTTTTGCAATGCAATTAAGCAGTGATTGAGTCTTTGTAATTCTTCAATTGCTGCGGGTATTATGGGGTTTTGTATACATTACTTGATAACCTTCACAATTGGACAACGGGTTAGCCAATGTGTGATATGACCATAGCCACATATACGATCGAGTGGCAAGTACTGAATGAGTAATTGTGTAGATGTAAACATTGTAATCGCTCTAATCGCTCTCAATACTGTGTTAATTGATAAAACTCTTCTTGATTAAACTGGGATTCACTCACCAGTATTTCCCACTGACAAAATATTTTAAACGCGTTTCAGGTAACAAAATGTGAGAGCCAACTAGAAGCCAGCTGGACAGCACTGAAGGCTTGGAAAAGTGGCTATAAAAGTTACCTAAATAAAAGAAGATGTTTTATTAAATGAAATAGAGTTTATCTCTATAAATCAGTTTGTAATGAAAACTTGGGTTTTATCCCAATATGTTTAAATGTTATAAAAGTGTGGTATTTACTCTGATAAAACATTTCCTAACTACTGTCCTGATGTAAATTCTGCTGCCAAAATGATAAACATCGATACCACCGAAACTGGTCTCGCGGCCGCCCGTTCCCGGGACAGATAAGGGGGTGGGGGTTGCGACAGAAGGTGGTATCAAAGCTAAGCCACTGATTCAGCCACAGAAGTGTTCTGCTGACATCAATATATTATTCAAATTGTTAGGAAAATTATTACGGAAATACATGCATATCTGTATTTTACTGTTGTGTGTTATTTGACTATTTGTTAGTTTACAGTATGAGTGATCAAGGACCATCCGACGTCTATCGTCAGTTGTCCAGCTCACCTAGGAGCGAAGGCACCTCTTCACAGCCTACCCTCTCAGGGTATTCTACTGACAATGAAGACGGGATATTCACATTTAAGGCTCAGTCTGAAGAGCCATTCCCTCAGAAAAAGAGAGGATGGTTCAGTAAGGGAGCACATGAGCGTAGGAAAATAATGAAGAAATTACAAGAGCAACGAGTGCTAGCGGCTGTTAAAAGAGAAACTGATGCCCACACCCAAGACATGCTTAATAGGAGTTTAGCAAACTTCCATATATTAGCAACCACAACTGCCGACCCAAATTTGGAACAACTAGTAGCCCCTCAACCATTACCCTTGTTTCCCACGCAGCCAATGGAGATAGAAAACAACCCCGAAAATCAAATAGAAATGCATGATTTCAATCCAGAGGAGATACCTAGGGTACCAGCACCCAATCCTTTAGACCCAGACTACGATCTGTGGTTTAATGATCATAGGGATTATGTGCAACGCTACCACTTAACAGACCTACCCATGCCAAACTTAGCAGCTTACCCAGGTCTGGACCCTCTAGATCCCTACTATGATAATGATGAATACATTAGGGAAATCCTAGAGAATCCATATCCTCAGGAAGAACCCATGCCACAATACCCAGATCCAATACCAGCACCTGCACCCCCAATGAGTGCAGAAAATGTGCAAGAGCTCCGAACTTTTGGAGAAGAAATTTTAGAAAGTAGTGAAAGAATGAGGCAGGTAGAGAACGACTCGTCTGGAAGTACGACGAGCGTCATATGGATTTCTGGATGAATCCATATCCGTGATGATGATGGTGGAGGTAGTAATAGTAATAATAATAATAATAATAATAATAATAATAATATATATATATATATAATGTGAGTATGAAAAAAATAAAAAAATAAATATATTTATAATAATAATAATAATAATAATAATAATAATAATAATAATAAATCTATCGTAGTATAGACCACTTCGTGGTTAGTAATGCATAATAGTATTGTAATTTTAATTTCCAGTTTCACTTTGTATTAAGTTTGTATTAGATGCATACTAAGAAAAAGTAAGTCGCAATGCTCGACGTTTTTTATCAAAATGCGTGTCATGTGATTGATCATATTAAGATATTATCTTGTGAAATTAATATGTGGTAAATGTTTAAAATTCAGATGGCCGACCAAGTGAATAAAGAGAATCCGGATAATAAACCGGAAAACCAGAATAACGATAACCAGAGTAACCATAACCCGGGTAACGAAAACCCAAACAATAATAATGGAAACCAAGTGGACAACAGTGCCATCCAACACATAGTGGCACAAGGAATAATAGATGCGATGCCATATATTATTCAAACAGTTAGGGAAGCTGATAATAAGAGTAACCGTGATAGTAAACGACCATCCGAACCAGCAAACAGCGTGAACAATGGACCTATACTTCAAGCGCCCATTCCCAAAAGAAGAAGAACCATGCCTTATGATTGTTCTTATAAAGAATTCTGGTCTTGTAAACCAATGGAATTCTCGGGCAATGAAGGGGCCGTTGCATCTTTACGCTAGATAGAAAAGACTGAAGCTGTCTTAAAAATAAGCAAGTGTGCTGAAGAGGATAAAATAATGTGTCGCAACCCCCGATCCCTTATCTGTCCCGGGAACGGGCGGACGCGAACTCAGTGACGGTGGTATCAGTTTTAATTTGGCAGCGGAATTTACATCAGGACCGTAGTTAGGAAATGTTTATCAGAGTAAAACCACCATATTTTGTATTAATAAACACATGGGTAAAACCCAAGTTTCTTATTACAATATATGTATAGGGATAAACCCTATTTTATTGAATTTAAAACAACATTTATTAGGTAACTTTTATAGCCACATTTTTCCCAAGCCTTCAGTGCTCTCCAGCTGGCTTTTTACTAATTGGCTGTCACATTGTGTTACCTGAAACGCGTTTTAAAAACATTTGTCAGTCGGAAATACTGGTGAGTGAATCCCAGTTTAATCAAGAAACATTTTATCAATTAAAACAGTATTGAGAGTGATCACATTGTTTATTTCTAAACAATTACTCATTCAGTACTGTCAATCCTGACTTGTGGGTCATATTACACATTGGCTAACTCGTTGTCCAATGGTAACGTACTGTCATCCCCGACTTACTACTCACAAGGTAGTAAATTTTGTATACAAAACCCCCAACATACCGGCAGTAATTGAAGAACTACAAAGACTCAATCACCGCTTAATCACTTTGTAAAACAATTAAGGTTTTGTAAAATATTCCAAAAAGGTTAACAAAAAGAGGATAAACTCACATTGCTATCTTAGACTTCGCGTAAGGGTTTTCTGGATATAATCTATAATTTATACAAATGTACATTGGTTAGTATCATAACCCTTTGAAAATATTCATGATACCCTCCCCGAGACGGCATTCCAACAACTACGTCGGGCAGAACCACGACAGTTATTACGGAACCCTAAATCAATCGGGCAGCGTATCTACTATGAAACCGGGGTTATAATACTTACAACGGAGCAGAACTTCGCTAATTAGGGGGATATAATACCCGCATATAATAACTCTACTACA